>PVLC010001831.1:19696-130255 GCA_004027655.1 Graphiurus murinus | reverse complement strand
AGAAAGAAAGAAAGAAAGAAAGAAAGAAAGAAAGAAAGAAAGAAAGAAAGAAGAGGAAGAGAAGGAGGAAGGGAGGGAGGGAGGAAGGAAGGAAGGAAGGAAGGAAGGAAGGAAGGAAGGAAGGAAGGAAGGAAGGAAGGAAGGAAGGAAGGAAGGAAGGAAGGAAAAAAAGAGGTGCTGGCCGTACCCACTCTGCTAAGCCTTCTGTCTTACTAAAGGGGCTAGTCAGTCACACCATGAACTCTTCTTCAGTTACTCAGCAGTTGCTTGGAGTTTCATCAGAAAATCAGAACATGCTTTTAGCAGGTCAAGCTGTCAGGGAACTGAAGAATGACCAACTTGAATTTTCTAGCTTGAAGAAAGGCTTAGAGATTTTTCCAAAGTGTGATTCTGACTCCACACCACACAGTTGGCAGAACTAGTGAAGAATTCAGAATCCTGGGCTGAGAACATAGACAGTTTGGGTCAGAATGTTCTGGCTTATGATTTTCAACAAACTCCCCAGGTAATTTTCAAGATTCAATTGTTTGAAAACCATGGGGATTTGAGAGATGGAGACGAGGCAAAAGCTCAGCCCAGGGTTCTGTCCTGCACACACATTGTCTTGGTTTTAGAGCGGGAACTATGGTGTTCAGTGACACGACCACCCCCTCAGGGCTTCCCAGATGTGCACTGCTGTTTGACCCCCTTACAAATGGCTGCGAGTTGCTGATTTGGCGAATTCTGGACCACTTTCTGGGGCTCGTTTTTTATCTCTTGCTTTGATGTCAAGCTGTTTGCCATCGTTTCTTACTGCCCTCGATGTGATCACTAGTAGTCTCTCTTTCCTCCTTTGTCCTTCCCCTCCAATTTTCTGCTTTTAATTCATCGTGGGCCAAGAGACTAAATAAATGGGCTCGTTAGGAGTGTGTGTTAATTAAGAGTCAATTAGACCTAGTTAAAGTACATGGCTTTGTGACTGGTGTTTCCGCAGCCTGGAGCCTGTTTTGCTTCCTTCCTGCTTCTCAAGCTGAATTCCAGAAGGCCGAGGTTGAGGGGGCGGCTGACCTCTGGTTAAGTGGGGCACGAGGATATTTACTTTCTTGTCACATTTCACCGCTGTCAAAGCTCAGAGAGTCTGGTCGGCCCCCTAGGAGCCAGTGTGCTTAATGATTCAGGACACCTGGGTCTGACCCGCTCCTCTCCCATTTCTCCAAGCCTAAAGTGATTTACAGGAGGAACAGGAAGAGGGGACAGAATCCAGGAAGCGGGAGGGAGGGCACACTGGTCTCCAGCACGGACCAGGAAGTAAGAATTAGCTCCTCTGAGAGATGCACCAATATCTCGTTCCAAGAGGGGTCTAGTATTTAACACTAAAATTCACTCTAGGTAAAAATACTGCTACTTTAAAAAAAAAAAAAAAAAAAGAGCTTCAATGTATAATAGTATTCTTAGAGCTAGAGCTTTTTTTTTTTTTTTTTTTTTTTTTTTTTTTTTTTTTTTTTTGCGGTACTGGGGATTGAACTCAGGAGCATTCTACCTCCAAGCTATACCCCCAGCCCTATTTTTTATTCTTTATTTTGAAACCGGGTCTCACTAGGTTGCAGAGTGCCTCACTAAGTAGCTGAAGCTGGCCTCGAACCCGGATCCTCCGGACTCAGCCTCCCGAATGCTGGGATTACAAGCGTGCGCCACCACGCCCGGCTGAGCTAGAGCTTTGTTTAATCTTCATCTTGCATTAGGAAATGAAAATTAATTTTTCTCCAATGCTCTGGGATTCTTTACCCTTCCCTTATCTTCTGTAAGCCCACATTCTTTGAACAGACAGCTTTTTCTGTCTTTCCAAAGTTATAAAATGACAAAACTAAAGCAAACAGGAACACAAACATGATGTTATTTTATTTCACAGGCGCTGTGCTGCTTGTGAGCTAATGTCTTGCTTTTCCCAGAAAAAAAAGAGTAATGTTTTTAGTTAATATCCCAGACAGGCAGACAGGATATGCATGACTGAGGATGAAGTGTGTATTTGTTAAAAAAAAAAAAAAATTAAAAAAAGGAATTGAAAGAAGCAAAAAGCAAAAGGCACTCATAGGCAGTGAGAGGTTGTACCAACCCATATTCAATGCTTAATTACAAATCTGCTCCAACTAATGTCCTTATTGTGCCCACAGCTGCTATTCTTTTGTCATCGGTTTATTTTTCTTTGAAAATCTGAAAGGCATCGAGGCTAGCCCTGAAAGTCATCAGAAGCAGAACCAGGGTCCCAGATGCCTCATTAGTGGTCTCGTTCGCAAGCCTGTTTGGTTGTTTATGCCTCACATTTGAATCATTTATTTTGTTCAAACCCTCCTTTCGCTTTGAAAATTCTTTTAGGACGCTGGACAGCTTTTCTCTCTGAACTCTCTGCCTCCCTGGGTAACAGGAACATCCTGGTTTAATCAACATCATGATTTCCCAATAATCTCTGGGAAAGCCTTGTTTAGTAAATGTCAAAAAGTTTCCCGCGCCAGCGACTCTTTCACAATGGCCCAGGGCCCTGCCTGCGTGTCTTTGTTGGAAAGTGAAAAAATTTTGCTCCTATGAAATCATAGCGGTTTGGGACACGACATCTGTAGGTCCCCGTGTCATACCGGATGGTTTGGAACTCACAAAGACTCTGCTTTCTCAGCCAAGAAGACGCCTGCTAACACCAGTCAAGGCAGGGTGCTATGGCTAGCAATAAAATGCCTGGCACTGCCAGCAGCATGGCAGAATGCTGGAATGCTCGTTCCTGGTGACCTAGTCCCCATCCTGGCTTGGCCAAGCCACCTTAACCCTTTGAGGCTCATTGCTCTCAAATGTGAAGGAGAAACAATTAGAGTCTGACATCTAAAACTGAAATAAATGTAAGTTACATCAGCTAAATGCTTGGAAAACACTGGGCGAGAAGACCAGCCATGCAGTCAACTCATGAAATAAGAGCTGATATTATTGTTTCTTGGAAGAAAAAGAGCTAGTTGTTTGGCTGAGTCCTTCTGTTTCTCTTCTGGTAAATAACAGTATTGTGGGAAACAGTGTAAGCTGATCTCAAGTGAAAATTGTCACGTTAAATACTATGGGTAGGCGGTCACAGAATTTGTGGTTCAAACCAAGATACTTTGAGAATGAAATTATGCACTATTAATAATTATTCTAGGACATTAGACAACCCTAGACATTTTCTGATTCAGTGCTCCAGTTTTAGAGGAGGAAAATGAAGTCCAGAGCAGAACACTAACTTACCCCAGGTCACACAGCGAATAACCACAAGCAAGGTCAGGAACGTCAATCTTTAATAATAACTCTAGTGAGCAGCCCATAGTATGCTTGTTTTCAAATATCTTTAGCAAGGCTGGAAACTGTCCTGAGCTTTCCTGAAATTTTTTCAAACCTTGCTGCTCTCTTTTTTTTGTTTGTTTGTTTTTTGTTTTGCTCCACTTGACACTAGAACAGATGACAGGTTGTTCAAAACAAAAAGAGGCTTGTCATTTTTCTAACCTAAATCCCTTGTGCTGTTGTTTAAAGCCAGTTTTGTTTTATTGATTCAGTTATGGGCTGAGGGGAAAAGTGAGCAACTGTTCTCTCCCTCCTATAAAGGGAGCTCTTTTAGGTCACTCCATTTTTCCTTGTTCCAGCTCTTTGGGGATTGGTGAGTCCCTTTTAGCTCCTAAGCAGGATGCCCTTTTCAAACGATTTTCCCCAAACATTTCACCAGGACACGCTTGCGTGTCGTCCCCTGGAACTTGCACATGTGAGCATGTACCAGGGTCCCTGTGAAGTACACATCGCATGCAGAATTGCAAGAATAGGCCTCAGAAGCTCTCCTTCCAGGCGCTGCTGTTGTGTTGCTTAGACAAGGCAAACAACACTTCCAGCCAGCTGATCAGAAATCACAAGCCAGGCCTGCCCAAGGTACACCACCAGCTTCTCTCTTTAATGAAGACCACATTTTATAACAATGCTCCCATGCAAATGCAAATTTATGTAGATTGTGTATTAAGATGCCAGCGCTGGAGCTTTTGTTTATCAATCTGGGGGGGGGGGGCTCTGCCCTCCTCTCCTTTTTGCCTTGAAAGAGATAATGCTGGTTACCTCGGTGGGATCTCTCTAGGTTTTATGGTCTGGTGTGCCCATAAAGATGACAGGCAGCATTTTCCCCGGCGCAGCTTTTGCTCCTTAGGCAGTTTTGGCCCCACCCCCACTCCCAGGGGGCGTTATATGCAAGTAGAAGAGGCAGGAGCAAAGGCTGCAGCATAGGTCACGCGCTCTCCTCCTGGGCGCAAGCCTCAGTGACCAGAGAGACACCCAGCCTGTTCCCTGGGAAGCTCCCAGAGCCACGCTGGGGGGAAATATCCTCCAAGCACCCGTAGCCCCACACCCTGCCTCCTCTCAGTGCGTTTGTTACCCATAAAGAGTACTCTCGAAGGACTAAACTGTGGGGCTCTTCCCAGATCTCCTATTGAAAGCTCATTTGGGGATGAAGTTATTCGATGTCTGGTCAGAAATAAATGAGAACATGGAGCTGTGCAGGTGGAGCAGATAGCAGCTCCGTGATATCATTTAGGGAGGTGACGTGGGTCGCGATTAAGAGCGAAGGATGATGTCAGATGGATTTGAGTTCATGCCACATCTCTCTATGATCCTGTGGCCTTGGACAAGTTGCTTGACCTCTCTGCCTCAGTTTCTTCATTTGTAAATTAGGACTAATCAGAGTATCTGCTCATAGCACTGTAATAAAGGTTAAATGTGATAAGACAGGTAAATTGCTTAACATAGTAACTGATACACTGCAAGAACAACAACCTTTAGCACTCCATCTGCAGCCAGGCAAGGCAGGGTGTGCTCAAGTTTCACAGGGGCACGGAGGCCCAGAGGCCCTCCAGGTACATTCCTTTTTTGTACATTGCAATGAAAGAAAAGTATGTGATAGATCTATCTATCTATCTATCTATCTATCTATCTATCTATCTACACACACACACGTATGTATATAAACAAGTTGTGTGTGTGAATGTGTGTGGTACTAGAGATTGAATCCAGAGACATTCTACCCCTGAACTATACTGTCAGCCCTTTTCATTTTGGAAGCAGAGTTTCCTGAAGTTACTGCCCTCTGGCCTTGAACCTGCAATCCTCCTGTCTCAGCCTCCCAAACACTGGGATTACAGGTGTATGCCATCATGGCAGGCTTATATACAATCTTTTATTAAAACACAAAGTTCAGGTCACAGAGAAGTTCTGACTGTGGGTTAAGCCAGCAGACAGTAGGAGAACGAGGACAGTGATTTGGGGAATAAGCAAGATAGAGACAAAGGATGCTGTGAACTGGTAATTCCACATCAAAAAACAACAGCCAAAGGGCAGGAAGAGGGACAAACGTACTCAGAAATGCCAATCAGGGGCATACGGTCTTGACTTCCGGGCCAGGCTTGTCTCTAGTTTGATAGAGCGGCCCTATCTCTCTTGTAGCACATCTCATAAAAGTTGGCTTTGGGGCTCATCAGGGACTTCAGCCTCCAAAGCCAAGGAGGAGAGGCCTGTCCTCCCAGGACACCAGGTGACCCTGCATGCTGACGTCAGGAAGTATTGGTCTGTCCATCAGACAGTGAGGTGGTCCCGCTCCACCCTGGGCACGGAGAAACCACGCTCTGTGAGTTCATGAAAAACCCAGGGCCCTATGCATCTGGTTTCCGACCGCGAAGCTGCAAAGCAGGGCCAGGCTACTGCGCCCTGCGCCGGTCTGCACTCCATCTGCAGCCAGGCAAGGCAGGGCGGGCTCAAGTTTCACGGGGGCACGGAGGCCCGGAGGCCCTCCAGGTACTTTCCAACTGGTCCATTGCATGTGAAATCTTCCAGCTTGACCAAGAGTCACTGACCTCCAGAGCAGCCATTTAACCTCCATTACTTGGTTTATATTGGTAATATTTACATTGGGGACTTGATTAAAGCTGACCTTTGGAGAAAACGGAATCCAATATGTATTCGAAAACCCTCCGGCTCCTCCAGCCGGTGTCAGCGGTCGTCTGTTTCACTTCTCCCCTAATTGGCCAAGTGGTCTGCGCTCTGCAGCCCCCCCCCACACACACACACACAAACAATCTCGGCAGTGCCTGCTGCTTGGTTGTGTGCCTTTGTCCACCAGTAGCACAGTCGAAAATCAAACAGGTTAGGATGCACTGCTTACTTGCAATGGGGGACAGGGTTGGTCTGTCCTAAAACGAGCCCATTCATTACAAGGTACAGAAAAGCCCCAAATGATTCCCTGTTCCTTCTGCTGTGAAGAACTTTTCCAGGCATGCATGGATTCTGACACTTTGAGTCGTACCTTCACCAGGATGGCCGAGCCCTAGGGAAGGAAGGCAGTGGCATTAGCTCAGGATAAAATACCTCTTCCTACATGAAAATTGTATCTGTATTGCTTTTTAGATCAATATGTCTATAAAATTGAAGGAGAGGCTTCTTGATAGCATGTTTCTTTGCTGACATGTCCAGAAATCACTTCTTCCTCTGACTCAGTTTAGCAGGTATTTGTCAATTACCTCCTTAAAATGCTGGACAGCCTGGGAGCCCATGCACCTGCTTGGAACTTTACAATTGAGGGGTATGTGTATGTGTGTGTGTGTGTGTGCGTGTGTGTGTGTGCACACACACGTGCACATCCACATGCATAGACTTGGTGGAGGCATGGGTAGTTATCAACTGTGTACATGCTGAAGTTTTATAACAGTATAAGTCTCAGGTGATGAGAAGTCTACTGGTCTGTACATCAGGAGGGCTGAGTCGGCCACAAGATGACTTAGTAAGTCACCTATAGATGCATGGCGCCCTGAGTTTTCTATAAACGCACGGAGCTCGGTTTCTCCATGCCGAGGGTGGAGAGGGAACACCTCACTGTCTAACGCACAGACCAATACTTCCCGATGTCACTCTGCAGGGTCACCTGGCAGTCCTTGGAGGACACCCCTCTCCTCCTTGACTTTGGAGGCTGAAGTCCCTGATGAGTCCCCAGAACTCCTTTTATAAGATGTGCTACAAGAGAGATAGGACCACCCTATCAAACTAGAAGTAAGCCTGGCAAGAAAATCAAGACCTCAAGGCCCTGATTGACATTTTTAAGTATGTCCTTCTCCTGTATCCTTAGTAAGTCATCACCTCCTGAACTTCTGGGGCCTCCCCAGTAAAGTGGAAGCTTTGGCCCGGGAGATAAACTGGGTAAATTTCAGTCTGACAACATTTTGTGACTCCCGAAGTATAGGAAGACAGCATAAGGAATGTCACAAGGGTAAATGTGATGATATTAGAAATACGTTGTGAATTCAGACATAGAGAACAGAGCCCACTGGGAAGGGTTTAGCACAGAGCAAGTGCAATCTGGGAACCCTAGTCCTACAGCCTTGGGTTTATGGCTCCCACTGAAACTGTGTGGATGTGCACAGAGGGGGGTTCGATGTCCCCACGGGATGGTTTTGCCTTTGCAGAAATCAGGGTAAACCTTTAATCACAGAGTGTTTTTCCACATCTCAGGCATACTGTTTCCTATCATCCTTCTCACATCTGTGAAACTGGGTTTATTATTCCCATTTTTCAGATGAAGTTGGAGGCAGAGAGGGTTCATTTCCTCTGGTCACACAGAGGATGAAGATGGAGTGTGAACCTTCTTGGAGGTCCATGCTTGTCCACCAGTGGTCCCCAAGGAGCCAGCCCAAAGCTACCCAGCTTTGCTCTAGTAAGTGAGGAGCGAGGGGCTTTAGCCGTCTATCTCATTCACATTGAACACCTCCCACCCTCCCGCGAGGAAAACAAAATCAAATCCCCCCTTAGCAGGCACCCGGCTGATATTCACACAGACCTGCTTTGCTGTCCCGTTGAAGCTGAGAGACCAGAGACAAACTGTGCTTGTTGGAACCAAGATGGTGGTCAGGTGGAGGTTCGGGGGTACAGGCGCCAGGCCACTCCTACATGCAACAGAAGAGATCAAACTATTGGGAACAGTGTGTTCCATTTAATACCCTCTTTTAAAAATAATATTCTATTTTTTTTCTATTTCTAGCCCAAGAATCTCTTTCCCCTTATCTAAACAGAGGATCTGATTCTCTCAAATCCCGACCTTCTCAGGCTGTGAAGGTTATTATTGGCTTGGTTAAACAAAGTACTTGTTTATAATAGATATAATAGATGGTAGAGTCATTTTGAAATTACACAGTTGGTGTAATAAAACCAGTTAAAACCTTATTTAAAAAATGTCACAGTTGGTCAAATGTATTAATGGCATATGGTTTAGTTTTCTGGTTTTTTCCCCCCAGAACAATATGCGCATTCTCATTTCACAGAGTGAGCAGAGGATTAATGAAGCAAGATAAACTTTCTGCTGGCTTTTCTTCTAGACAATCTACACTTTCATTAACAGACCCAAGTTTTATTTACCCCTTTCCATGTCTCGTCTTTCCTATCTCGCTTTCTCTTCCCCGTAGCACCCAATTACAAAATTCCTAAAATTCTGGGTAATGCAAGAGATAAATATTATATCACAAAGAACATGTCTTAGAAAGAAAAGTTAATGCAGAAATTACACACTACATAAACAAAACGCCCATAACTGGCAGGCATAATTATTTTTTTCTCCTTTTGATATTACCAACTATAATAATAAAGTAAAAAAATATGCCCCAAAACATAATATTTCAGCTGCATGTAGTCATCATACCAGCAAAGAACATAATTGCACGATTTGTCTCCTCTGAAACCTCTCACTCACAGCTATACCTTTCTCAAGATTTCCTATTAAAGAATTGCTTGATTGTTTCCAAAAGTAATGCGTTGACTGAGAGTTTGAAGGCCGGACTTGCCAACCTCGCTGTACCTGGTCAAGTGGGCCCTCTCAGAGCTCTGTCTGGAGCTCAGAGGTGCCATCTCTAATCTCCAGCCCTGCCATGAATTTGTTCCTTGTCATAAATGAAGTATGGGGCTGGGCTTTAATTTTCCCCACTGCCCTCTGTCAAGTAATAACCGTAAATATTGTCCTGAATCATTAAGTCACAACCTGAAACGTGATCCTGCCCAGCTCCCAATCAGACGGCCATCTGGAAGATGAAAGAAGTCTATTTGGGTTTCGGAATGATCCAGACTCTAATTTGTAGTAACAGTCTTAACAGGCTGTTTCAGAGACATTAACCAGCAACTTGTCTCAGGTTCTCAAGGAAGGCACACTGGCCACAGTTGGAGGCATTTGCTTCAAGCAGAACTGTGAACTGTAACTGTTGGAAAACGACCAGGTTCGCTGGCTTTCAATCAAATGCCACATTCTTCCATGTACACTGGATTCCTACCCAAGGGCAAGAATATGTGCACAGAGCCAACGCATGCATAATATATCTCCAAATATCGTCTATGTCGTAAGGCAAGCAGACATCTCCGGGGAAGAAAAACAAATTGCAGCTCCTACCAGCAAATAACAATGCGACATGATAGATATATCATTTTTTCTGTCCTCCTGAGGTTACTTTTGCAGAGGAAATAAATTGTACTCTTATTTTGCTGTAGAAATAATTTTGTAAACACAAAAGGAGAGAGCCATTATCTGAAGTCTGGAAACATATGCTTAAACACGAGGACCCTTCTGATGAAAAGAACTACCGGCCGAGCAATTGCTTTAAAGATCTCAACTTCTTGATCAATAGAGAAGCAAGTGACATCAACAGGAGATGCTTTTCCACGTCACTCGACTTTGGCTCACAAAGCCAACTCGAGAGCAACAGTGGAAGGTCAAGTTATATGTAGCGTTATTCTCTCAAAATTCAGTATGTTGAATTCAGGTTTTGAGCATTATAAATATATAGAAAGGCAAAATAAAGATATTTACTTACACATGGTGTGTTAGGCAGTTAGTGTGTCAATGGTGATGCTGGGCAGATCTTAATGAATACCAGTGGACAATGCCAAATTATCTTCAGGAAAGATCATTCTATACCAATTTTCAGAAACCCCATCCTTTGCCTCAAAATGTGCCTCCACACCTTTCATGTCAGTAATTAAAAAGATTTATTATTTATACAAATAAATGACATGGGGAAGGTAGATTAAAAGAAATGTAAATGCACGGCCTGGCCCTGGATGTGCCTGATTTCAACAAACCCACATACAAAAATGTCCGTGATTTGAGATAATTATGTAATCCTGGATATGAGCTGACCAGGAGATCATATTAAGGAATTCTTGTTAGATGTGATGGCAGGTGACCATGTGTTTTGGTTTTGCTTGTTTGTGTGATATTGAGGATTGAACCCAGGGGCATTCTACCACTGAGCTACACCCCTCCTTTTTTTTTTTTTTTTTTTTTTTCCTGAGACAGGTTCTCCATAAGTTGCCAAAGCTGGCCTTGAACTTGTGCTCTTCCTGCCTCAGCCTCCCCAGTAACTGAAATCACAGGCACATGCCACTGCACAGGGCCTGACAATGTTTTTTAAGTCCTTCACAGGTGAATACTTACCTCTCAGAGGTAAATACTTAAATGCTTATCAGTAACCAGGCGTGGTGGTGCACACTTGTAATCTCAGAACTTGGGAGGTTGAGACCAGAGGATCTGGGTTCACAGCCAGCCTCAGCTAATTAGTGAGGCCCTCCACAACTTAGTGAGACCCTGTTTCAAAAATAAAGAATAAAAAAAAAAAATAGGACTTGGGGTATAGCTTGGAGGTAGAACGCCCCTGGGTTCAATCCCCAGTACCACACACAAAAAAAGAGTTTATCAGTGAAATGACATGGTATCTGAGACTTTCTTTAAATCACCATAGAAAAATAGTAGGTGGTAGATGTAAGGGAGAAATAAGTAGATGAAATAGATGATAATAGGTAGGTGAAATGAGATTGACCAGATATTAATAATTATTGAAGATAATAATTATTGAGTGGTAGACACATGGCTCATTATGTCTTCTTTCTACTTTCATCAGTGCTTGAAATTTTCTATAAAAAAGGATTGGGCAGGGGACTGGGGATAGAACCCAGGGGTATTCTATCCCCTAGCTATGCCATTTCCCCCCTCCCCTTTAATTTGAAACAGGGCCTCACTAAGTCGCTAAGCCTAGCCTCACACCTGAGATCCTCCTGTCTCAGCCTCCCAAGTACTGGGATTACAGTTGTGCACCACCATACTCAGCTAAAAAAAAAAAAAAGAACTTTTAAATGTATTAAGAGCCTAGCCAGGTGTGGTGGTACATGACCTATAATCCCAGCTCTCGAGAGGTTAAGATAGGAGGATCACAGGTTCAAGACCAGCCTCAGCAACATAAACAGACCTCAGTGACTTAACAAGACCATGTCTCAAAATAGAAAACAGTGCAGGGTATAGCTCCGAGGTAGAATGTCCTGGCTCAGAGCAGTGGTTCTCAATCAGTTATATTGCCCTCCTGGTGACACTTGGCGGTCACGATCAGAAAGGTAGGATGGTACTGGCTTCCAATGGTGGAGGCCAGGGGTGCTACTCAACACCCTACATGCACCCTAAAATTCCCAACCGCAAGGAATTTTCTAGCCCCAGATGTCAATGTCACCCAGACTGAGAAGCTTTGGCTTTTCCCGGGAGGTAGGCAGTCCTGGTAAAGATTGGTACAGGCTGAGACTAAAGCAAAATAGGCCAAGGAGGGAAAGAACAGACACTACCCTTTCAACACAGGTGGGCAGCCGTCTTTTCTCTGAGTGAGGGACCTGGACGTCCCAGGGCAAGGGCGGCGTCGGGAGCCCAGCAGCGCGCTGCTCTCGGTGCCGTGAGAAGCTTATGGTACTTGAGCCGTGGGCCCAGGGGAGTTATCAGGAGGACCAGGAAAGCTGCCAATTCTATGTCAGAGTTCCCAAGCGAGCTCTGGCTGAGGAGCAGTTTGGGTGGTCCAGAATTGGTACCTTCCCAAAACAAGCAGGAGACGCCTGTGCACCCCGCTAACTCCCACTGTGGCCCTGAAGTCTCGCACCCCAGGCCCCGGCAGGGCTTAGAGAGCTCATTAGCGCGCACAGAAAGGAAGCTGCGTCTGGGCAGAGGGGGTAGAGGAGCCGATGGGCGGGATGAGAAAAACTGGAAACCACCCACTTGGAGGGACTCGGCCAGGCCAAGGGTGGGCAGCGGGAGGGCCTGGAGCAGAAGGCAGGACGCAGCCCCGACTTTGGTTGCCCGTGCACCTTCGGCAAATCCCGGATACCTCATGGGCTGATTTCAGTGCTTCTAAGCAAGGGCTTAGTGTCAACCAGGGTTCAAATCCTGCCATGGACGCTAACTAGCTATGCAGCTTTGAGGAAATCATTCTTTCAGCCTCGCTCTCCTGCTTAGCAAGACAGAGAAAAGGGCTCCTCCAGCCCAGGCTCGCTGGGAGCAGGAAACCAGCCGCTGTTGATGGAAGCCAGGGCCCAGCGCACTGCACGCCACAAGACGCAATAGGCGCGTTTGGCCCTCGTCCCCATCTCCCTGTGGGTGACACCGCAGGCTCCGCTTGGGCTCAGGACAAGGCTGTGGTCTCTCGGGAGGTCATTGCATGTGAGAAAGTGTGACTCGGGCAGCACAGTGTCCATGAAGATGTTGCCCTGTCTCCTAAGGAGATCCACCCCTCAGCTCCCTTGCCTACCCCAGGAACATCCACTGAGTGGGGCATCCTTCAAGAGTAACCCAGGATCCATTATTGGAGGGAATAAGCCTTGCTCCCTTAGCTGCCGGCTTCCTGTGCATGACTAAACAGTACCGGAGAAGCATCGGCATGCGGCATGCGGCATGCGTTGAGGGTTGATGTCCAGACCATTGTGACAGAGTCACAGCGTTGCTGTTCTTTAGTTATCTATTTATTTGTTCAGTGGTCCTGGGGATGGAACCCCGGGGGCATTCTACCCCTGAGCTACACACCCAGCCCTTTTTATTTTCTCTTTTGAAACAGAGTCTCGCTATGTTGCTAAGGGCCTTGCTAAGTAGCTGAGGCTGGCCTCAAACTCACGATCCTCCTGTCTCAGCCTCCCAAGTACTGGGATTACATGCATGCACCACTGGGCCCCACCGTCATTCTTATATTCCTTCTCTACTAGTTTTCCCATCATTCCACTGTCCTTCTCCCCGACCCTACCCCCACTCCAGCTTACTATCTTAAACAGACCCTTTCTTGATACATAGTTGTTGGGTGAATGATTTAAAAAAAAAATTTCTTGGGCATCCTAGAGAGGCAGGCTCAGTGTCATGTGTGTAACTTTCCCCTGAGCCCAGCCCTGGGCGGCTCCGGGGGACATGATGAACCAGCCCATAACACGATTTACCCAGATCTTTGCAGTCCAGAAACCAGTGAGAATCTCTGAAGAAGAGAAATGACCTCACAGATTGTTGTGGGATTTGTTTGTTTGTTTGTTTTGGTAATGAGGCTCTACCACTGAGCTACAACCTCAGTCTCTTTTATTTTTTGAGACAGAGTCTCACTAAATTGCTCAGGCTGGCCTTGAACTTTTGATCTTCCTGCCCCAGGCTCTGGAGTCCCTGGGATTACAGGCATGCCTCGCCACTGCACCCCGAGATTGTTGACTCTTCCTCGCTTCCTGCAGGGCTGGCGCCGGCACACTGACAGATGCCACCTCTGGGTTTTATCCTAGGACAATCGAACCCCCCACAGACCTGGGCAGGGCGTGGACGGCTGCAAAGAACTGCCACAACAATCCGAAGATGTCTGTTTTCAGCCTGCTGAAAGTTTGCCTGCGTTTGGGATCAAGGATCAGGTCAGTGTTGAAGTGCCCCTTCCCGGGTCCCCCGAGCGGGGAGGGTACCCTCGGGTCTGCTTTGACACGGTCATTGCCAGTCTCCTGTCATCGCCTTGTCCTGCCCTTCCAGGGCTGTGCTGGGAATGTTTTGCTTCTCCTGATGCTAGATAAGTCCTGTGGTCACTGGCCTGTGGTGGCTGCTGTCTGCCACGTCTGTCTTTCTGTCCACTTTGCCTGAGCCGGGACCTGTGTGTCTCTGTCTCCTTCCCCACTTCCTGGCTTGTCTCTGTGCTCAGGGCCGATTTAGCTGCTGCCCAGACCCTGAGAAGACACCCCAGGGGAACTTTCTGGGCTTTTCTGGATCCTCCCCTTAGAGGCAGCGAGGGAGAAAGAGTTGCCTCCCGAGCCCCAAAGAGCTGCCTGGTGACGCAGTGATGAGGGGCGGCCTCACCATTGTCCGGACTGAGAAGCCGAGGGACAGAGTTAGTAGCTGCTCAGCCCGTGGGGCGCCCACAGACCTGGCAACTCACTGGGAGCTTTTGGGTGTGGGGAGTCGGGGCAGCTGGGAAGGGATGCCACGCCTCTCGATCAACTGGAACGCCCTAAGCACGACGCCTCACGACAGTGACCCAGAGACCCGTCTGCTATCCCTGCCCTGACTTCCATGGCACTCAGATGCGCCCCCAAGCCCCGCAGCAGGCGGGCTTAGGCTGCCCTCAGGCACCTAGGTAGCATGTGGGGGAGAGAGAGGATGCTGCAGCCAGACAGCAACGGTCTGAACCCTGGCTCTGTGGCTTCTTGGCTGTGTGACCTCAGGCGAGTTACTCAACCTCTCTGTGCTTCTGCTTCCTCGTCCCTAGAATGGTGGCACTGGATGGTTGTAAGAATCAACTGAGTTCACATCTGGAAAGTACTTGTATCAGCACCTGGGGTCCAGTAAGTGTTTGTGAATCACAATAAATGCTCAGGGATCTGATGTCAATTTTTGCAAGGAATATGGGGGTAGTTACTGGGCAGCTGCCTAAGGTCTCTGGAGGGTGGAGCTGATGTTCACCTAGAACAGAGTACACAGAAGCCCCCTGTCGTCCTCAGCAGCGGGGTGGCAAGCCTGAGTGTTCCTGTTTCTTCTACCGTATGGTGGAACCAAACAGAACCCGCCACATAGCATTATTTTCCTTAAAGTTAGACAAATTAAGTCAATTTTTAGGATACCTGGAAACATTCAATATATGTTTTTATGTATGTATGTATGTATGTATTGGCACTGGGGATTGAACCCAGGGGCATTCTAGGTTTTTTTGTTTGTTTTGTTTTATTTTGTTTTGTTTTGTTGGAACAGAGTCTCACTAAGTTGCTGGGGCTGGTCTCGAACTTGCCATCCTCCTATCTCTGCCTCCCACAAGTTCTGGGATTACGGGCATGCACCACCACACCCAGCTTAGTTCTATTTATTAACATTTTTGGTATCAGTACTATTATTACTGTGGCCGAGGCAGGACAAGGAAGGATAAGAGTTGTTCTCAGACTCCTGCTCTGGAGGGATGACGGAGTGGTGGAGGTCCTTTGGGGTTGTCATAACTGGGCGTGGCTTCCTGGTGCAGAGGGATGTTGCAAAACTTACAATGAGCAGGACCGCAAAGAGCGTGTGCCCCAAGCAGCAACAGCGCCAGTGTGTCCATGGGATTACCTGTGATGGCCACAGAGCGCCACATCCCAGATCACTGTGTAATCACCAGGAGGGCAGAAGTCCCCTCTGGCACGGAGGAAGGAGGAAATACCGACTAGCTCTGCTGGATGCCAAAGGCCGCCTCTCTCTGTGGTCCACCTGCGGCTTCACGAGTGTAGTAGGGGACCGGTGGAGGCAGCCTCCACCACGCGTGCTCCAGGAGGGGCTCTCAGCTGTGAGCCCCGGCCTGGCTGGCTTCAAGGGCCACACCTCTCCCTGGGGCCATCTCCACTGTGTTGAACAGCCACAACCCTCTCCATACAGCCACCCTAGCCAGAAGCATGGCGGTCCTCCTCCCTGCCTCCTCCCCCTGCCCCCATAGCCAGTCACCCAGCTCTGGATGGCATTTGGGTCAGTCACCTGTCCCCATGTCCTTCATCCACCTGCTCCTAAGAGCTCAGGACAGTCTCTCCGTCTCCAGGCCCTTCCGACTCCAATCTACCCACCATCTTGCTCGAAGAAGCATCTTGCCAAAACATAAGTTGTGTCTTCCACTTTCCTGAAAGATTCCGTTTAAGCATCGCTTCCTCGAGGAGGCTGCGCTCGGGCCTTCCCTTCACAGGCCTTCTGTATAGTCTTCATCATATGCCCTACTGTCATCTTGGGTCTTCTTATCTGATTCTTCTAGACCATCAGCTCCTTGAGGTCAGGCATTTCTCAGGATTTTTTTATTTTTTATTTATTTATTTTGTGTGTGTGTGGTAGTGGGGGCTGAACCCAGGGGCATTTTACCTCCAAGCTACACCTTCAACCCTATTTTTAATTCCTTATTTTGAAACAGGATCTCACTAAGTTGCAGAGTGCCTCACTAAGCAGCTGAGGCTGGCCGAGAGCCCAGATCCTCCCGTCTCAGCTTCCCAAGTACTGGGATTACAAATGTGCACCACCACACCCGGCCCACTGTAACCATTTCTATGTACCAGCATCTACCACCTTGCCTTATAGATAGTAGGTGATTAATAAGTATTAATGGATTGAATAATTTGAAGACTTTGATCAAAATATAGATGTTGATTTATTGAATGAATGAATCATCGTGGATGTCACTTATACGAAGCATCTGCTTCTTTCTCTCCTTGGTTGATTTACCTAATATCTACTGTGTACCAGTCCTGGTACAGGACTCTAAGAGTTTAGAGATAAATAAAACCTAGTCCCTTCCTTTTGGCTGAAGACTAGTTAATCTCCACTCCCTCCTAGTGAATGCCTCTAGTTAGTCTCCTTTCCAATAATTAACCTCCTCTCCCTCCCTGCCCCCCAACCAATGGCGCCACCATTCATCTTGTTCTTCAAATAAAAAACCAGAATCCTCTCCCCATGAATCTCTTTCACCCACCCCCTCATCCCACCCAGCAGCAGGTGCTGTTGCATTTACTACTGAATCATAATATCTTCTCCTCTTATCCCACATCTTCATCTTCATTTCTACCACTACAATCCAGCCAGTAGCTTTCTCTCTGACTTGTCTCCCCGCTTCTGCTCTCGCTCTTTATCATTCATTCTCCCCACGATTGCCTGAGTGATATTCTGATAATGTAAACAAAAACATGTTGCTTCCATTCTTATGTTTCCCTTTGCAATGTTACCATGCCCACCAGGCTCATTTCTCTCAAATCTTCATTCAACTCCTTAATGTAATTTTGCAGCCACACACTTGCCCTGGCTTCTTGACCTTGAAGTTGGCTGTGTGCCTCCTTTGGCCAAAAGACTGTTAGCAGAGCTTTGGTATGCACTTGAGCAATTTGCCTGCCCTTTGTGCTCCTGTGACCAGTCAAGAGATACCGAGCCCCATGGAAAACTTAGAAACACGTGGAGCAGATCAGAAGACAACGCAGAGGCGAGGGCAAAGCCCCCCAGCCCACACCCCTGCGAGCAGGGCCGGCTTCGTGGGTACTTAACATGTGCTGATGTTCAAGGACCATGAGGCTCCCTGTTGAGAAGGGTTTGATGTTGGGCTTAGTGCTCTCCTTTACTGTTTTAAAATTTTATTTCTTTTTAAACAAGGAGTCCCACATTTTCATGTTGAGCTGAGTCCCCAAATGATGAAAATTCTAAGGAAGATAAATAAATGCTTGATACTAATCTACTGAGTTTGGGGTCATTATACATATAACATAGTACATATAATACATATTTATATTTAGTAATAATACACATTTCTTAGTGTCTATCAACTTTTGAAATAACCTGTTCACTTACTTAACTATTTACCACTGTCTACTCCAAACAGAGCATAAATTCTTGGACAGCAAAACTTTGTTCATGGTGTGTATCTTTGTAGACCCAGAGCCTGGTACATTACGGTTTTTCAATCAATTCAGGTCAAGTAAACCCATGAACAACTTCTGTAACTTCAGGCAAAGAGCCAGGAGAGCTTCATGAACATAAAATACTGGTTCTGCCCACGAAGGTTCACAGCTGAGGCAGCGCCTAATTCCGCTTGTCTTCCCTCTCTTGTTCTTTTCTGTCTTTTATCCTTTCAGAGTGCCTCAGTGAAATAAAGAACCTCTGTAAAATCAGGTTTCACTACGTTCATCTTCTAGAATCTAGAAAAAAGTTTAGATGGAGCAGAAGACAAGAAAGGCCCCTTTTTGGAGGGGTCACTGCAAGAATAAATTCACTTGCTCAGGGAGGGCAGAGATGTTCACTGCCCCTTTAGTTTGTTCTTTCCATTTATTTATTTACTTATGCATTTATTTATTCATTTATTTAATTTACTTGGCACTAGGGCATTCTACCTCTGAGCTACACCCTCAGCCCTTTTTGTTTTTTATTTTGAAACAGGGTTTCAAAGTTGCTGAGAGTCTTGCTAAGTTTCTAAGGCTGACCTCAAACCTGCAATCCTCCTGTCTCCGCCTCTCAAGTCCTGGGATTATTGGTGTGCGTCACCATGCCTGGCTAATTTCCATTTATTTTAATAACAGGATGCCTGGAGTTTTATCCAGGCATCAACCATTCCCTTGCAGCTAAAGTTGAGCCACATGACTCATTCCGGCGAATAGGATATGAGCAGAAATAAGCTGTACAGTAACATAGAGGGATGCCGTTACGAGTGCAATCTGCTAAGATGGTACCTAAAGCATTTAGAAGAGTGTCTGTCTCCCAGGAAGCTCTCCATAAATGTCAGCAACAGACATCCTTACCATTCAAATCTCCAAGTCCGCGCCCCTTGCAAGAGGGTTAATTATGAGTCTTCCACTGTTCCCGTGGGCGCGGGGCATCACGAGTCTCATTGTCAATTCAGAGGCAGCTTGTTCATTGTTCTTCAGTGGAATCTATTACCTTCAAGGAGATGTTGCAATGAAACAACTAACTAGCCACGCACCTTCCCCACTCTACATTCCAATTCCCATGGCAAAAATATCCCTGGACCTCTGGAAAACACAGGCCAGCTCAGATCTGTGCTTAATGCCTCGAGATCATCGTAAGATTTCACCCAACACGGGCATTTCCAAGGGTGTCTGGAGGCTCAGTAGAGGTGGCCAGAAGCAAGTGCTGTCTTTGACTAATAACTAGCTCCCTCTTGGCAATATTTTGAAAACATGTTGCCTCCTTCTATGGCACTGGGATCAACTGTGTGATAAAGAGACAGAAGAAGCTAAAATGTTTCCCCTGAAAAGCAACCAGTTCTGAAGTAGTATTGTACATTCATGATTATTTCCTGCCTCTTTTTTGCACGGCCATGTGATATGGAATCCCTAGTGATGAGAACATGACTGTCAGGATAGACAGCCTGGATTTAAGGCCCAGCTCCACCCCTTCCAGCTGGGTGACATTGGGGAAGTCACCGTCTCACCAAGCACTCCTCTCATTTCTTTGACTGCAACCTGTGGAGGAGTTGAGATCGCCTCGCCACCATCTTTGGATCTCCTTTACCAAATATCTAAGTGTGGATTGGTAACACCCTCTTCTAACAACTGTGGTCTACTTGAGAAGAAATAGGATGATAGATGAGATGATACTTATAATAGCAGCTGCTGTGCTGTGGGCTACCAGCGTGATCACGGTGGCACTGTCCAAAACCTATTCATCTGAAGTCACCTCTTCCATGTGACCTTAAGCAGAGCTTCCCAAGGTCAGAGCTGTTTCTGTGTGTTGCCTACAGTCCAGAGACCAAGTGGGCAAGAATTTCTATCCTCTTCGAGGGATTTCAGCTTCTTTTTGTCCCGATCAATTAAAGAGTTCTTACAACCTCCTGCCCTTAGTGTTCAGCATTCTAAAACAGGCTCCCTAAACAGAACACATCCAGGCTCCTTTCTGCCCTGTCCTTCCCAGCCAGGACAAGCGTTGTACAGGACACTATCATACACTTCATTGCATTTTCCAGTCTGGAGTCGGCTTCATGGCCTTGGGAATCAAATCAGCCATTGGTTTCTCACTGCAAGTGGCTTTCTGGGAAAAGGCCTCACAAAGGAACACAGGCAAACCTCCTGAACAGAGATGTGGGCCTATCAAGTTTTAGGCTTGGAAGGAAATTCCCCGTGAGCCATGCAGGCAAAGGTTCATGAGAAAGTGCTTTAATATGGGCAGAATCAAAAGACTCCTTAACTCAGAAAGGGGCAGAAACAGAACTCATGAGAAAATGGGACAGGAATTCAGCCCTCAGGCCCCATAGCACTTTCAGATATCAACATCCTTTCCTTTCCTTTCTCCCAGATAGCAATAAAAAAAAGTAGCATGAACCACAAGTCTCAAGGAGCCTGGGCTGGACATAAACAAACTCTCTTGGCCAGGATGGAAAAATCTGGAACAACACAATTTAGGGTTGGTCAGATTATACTTAGTATTTACCAGTTACACACCACATTATGAGTTAGGAACAAAGGATTATTTTAATCCTATTTTCCAATCCCTGGTGTCTTCTATAAGGCAAATAAGCCTTTAAACATATATATATTGCAATTCCAAAAAATTAAATCTTATTTTCCACTGGCCTCTGTTATTGAATCAATAAAAGTTCTCCATTTTAAATATATACACGTCTCTCCCTGAAAAGAATGCTCAGAGTGTTTTAAAGAATAAGTTAAGAATATTCCTCCACCGCACATAACCCACCTTCCAAAGAGAACAAGAAGAATCGGGCTACCGCGTGGACAGACTGATTGTGGCTATGTGGGTCTCAGTGGATCTCCCAGCGTTCTTCCTGTGCAATAATGAAGGCATTAAATTACCAGGTCAGAGGCCCCAATTCACACAGAAATAATATCAGTTTATTATTTCTAATCTTATTAAGTTAGAAAGCAGTCTTGAGATGTAATGTCATCCCGGAATGGCTAAAGTATTGATTGTGTGAAGCTGCACTCATGGATAATTCAAAGAGCCTGATTTCATTTAATTTCAGTAATTTTCAAAGCATCCCAACAAATTTTCTATGAAACAAATAATCCTAAATTATTCCTATAAATAATGCAGCTACATGGTCATATTTACTTAGCGTTTACCAGTTACACACCACACTATGAGTTAGGAAGAAAGGATTATTTTTAATCCTATTTTCGAATCCCTGGTGTCTTCCATAAGGCAAATAGGCCTTTGAACATATATATGTTGCAATTCCAAAAAATTAAATGTGGGTATTATCAAAATAGGACCCAACTATCCATGGACACTGCCATTTTCTTGTAATTGTATTATGTTCAAAGCTGAAACCTCAATATTCTATGATTTGAAATTATGCAATGAAAGCCTGTAGCTGAGGATGACAGTATCTACCTGCTGCAGCTGGGGTTATGTCCACTAGCAAAGCTCTACCTGGAGCTGGGTGTGGTGGTGCACACTTGTAATCCCAGCATTCGAGAGGCTGAGACCGGAGGATCCGGGTTCACAGCCAGCCTCAGCTACCTAGTGAGGCACTCCGCAACTTAGTGAGACCCTGTTTCAAAATAAAGAATAAAAAATAGGGCTGGGGGTATAGCTCAAAGGTAGAACGTCCCTGAGTTCAATCCCCAGTACCTCAAAAAAAAAAAAGCTCTACCTGGGGGCGGCCCCAAAGGAACCTCAATCTCTTCCTTCACAAACTGCTATTTCCCCTCACAATGGCACCAGCTTTTGGTGAGCTGAAAGCCTAGTTACAAGTGCCCATAACCTAATCCAACAGTTAAAGAATACCTACTAGGATCTAGGTGTGGTGGTGCACACCTGTAGTCCCAGAACTTGGGAAGCTGAGGAGGATCACAGGTTTGAAGCCAGCCTCAGCAGCTTAGCAAGACCCTCAGAAACATAGCAAGACTCTGTTTCAAAATAAAAAATAAAAATGGCTGGCAGTATAGCTTGGAGGTAGAATATCCTTGGATTCAATTCCCAGTCTCTCTCTCACACACACACACACACACACACACACACACACACACACACACACACATACTACCTACTAGGTACCAAGAACCAAGCTAGAACCTGAGGGATACAGGTTTATCAAATTGTATTTCCTTCCTTCCAGAAGTTTCCAGTGTGATGTATGTCTGTCTAGATACAGAGAGGTTCAGGAAAGCATGTGTGGGGGGGCTACGAGGCTCTTCTCCCTGAGTAGAGATGGCCAGGTCTAAAAGGCAGCCACCTTCTCCACCACCACACCACCACTACCTCATTCGTGGCATTTTTTTTTTTTTTTTTTTTTTTTTTTTTTTTTTTTTTTTTTTTTTTTTTTTTTTTTTTTTTTTGTGTGGTACTAGGGGCTGAACCCAGGGGCATTCTACCTCTGAGCTACACCTCCAGCCCGGTTTTTTATTCTTTATTTGAAACAGGGTCTTACTAAGTTTCAGAGGCCTCACTAAGTAACTGAGGCTGGCCGCAAACCCGGATCCTCTGGTCTCAGCCTCCCAAATGCTGGGATTACAAGCGTGTGCCACCACGCCCGGCACCATTCACGGCATTTGACTCAGCGCCCTTCTTCCCTTCCACGTGGGTATTTAATTCTCACTCACCAAGCAGATGTCCCCAATGCTGCTCTGGGCATTAGGAGCACAGCGAGCAACGAGCTCTGAGGCCTCAAGATCCAGCAGAGAACGCAGACAAGTCATTGAAAACGGTGGCGCAGGACACGTTGCCCAAGAGCCGGCGCTTGGCCCTGTGAGGTCACAGAAGGCTTCTGAGTGGAGGTGCCATCTAGACGGAGTCTCCACACGTGATAACACATAAAGGAAATGGGAATGGGGTGCCACATCCAGGCCCAGAGGTGAGAAAGAGGGTGCAGAAAAAGATAAGGAACTTCCGGACACTCCGTGGGGAGTACACAGGTGGTAGGGAAGGAACCCGGAGCCCAGCTCCCGGGAGACTTTGCACGGTGCTGCGGAATTGAAGCCACAGTGGACCGGCCTGGGGTCAGCCTCGGCTCTGCCCCCTCCCCAAGTGTGCCCACCTTTGTCAGTGTCCCCAAGAACCCCGCGGTGTCTCCCTGGCCTTGCTTCCTTCCCCCCAAGGTCGTTCATTAGGCTTTTCCCATTTCTGCTCCTGAGATGTTGTGAGTAACAGGTGACGTGCCTTCACGCAATTAACGAGCCTGCAGTTACCGATCCCAACCTGAGACTCACGCCCTCAAGAATGTTTCTCTCTGGATATTTATTAGCTCAGAAGACATGTGTGGGCAGAGCATGTTATTTAGTGACCTGTAATGCCTGAATAATGATCACAATAAATCAGACTCATTATTATGTGGGGGAGAGCTGGACGGCCCAACTGGCGGGGTAATGAGGCCTAATTTAATGCCCTTGTATTATTCTGCACATGTTTTCTGGGAGTGGAGGGATGGGGTGGGGAGGGGAGGTCTTATAGATCCAGATGCCCTGGGATGTTCAGTGTTACATGGGGCGGCTGGGGCCCAAACCTAGGTGAGGGGCCAGGGAAAGAGGAGCCAGCAACGCTCTGCTCCTCTCAGGGGTTTCACTGAGGCCTGGCCCCTCACACTGGCTTGCCCAGGAAAGGCTGAGAGTCAGAGCCAATTGTAACAAACAGCTGGGAGCTGTTTCTTAGAAACAGAAGGTAAATTCCACAGGCAGGAAAGGCCAGCATGGAGAGAGAGCTCAGAATCTTCCTGCAAAGATATCTGATAGGCCCAGGGCTTACTTTTGGAGGCAAGCTTCTCAGACAGGCCTATAATTGAGTCTTCGCAGAGTGTGAAAGCCATGGGGGATGGTTCTTGGTCCAGCCTTCTTAGAGTGGCACCGGCCCTCGTTTATTTCTTGCTAGGAGGGGCCTGTGGTCACAGCAATCCATTGTTGTGGATTTTAATTCTTCCTGCACAGCCTTTTCACATTGATTACCTAACATCGTTAGTTTGGCCCTGTCCCATACAAAAGTCAATAGAGAGATCAATTTTAACCATATGATGTACAAAAAAAAAAAATTATTCTTAAAGCATCTAGGAACTGCAGCCATCTATCTTTTGCCCCCCAAATTGTAAATCTTTTGCTGCTCTTGGTTTCTTGTTGGGTAGGGGGCACAGAAGGGGCCAGCCGGAAACCTTTGTGTGAGTGGCCCTCTCTAGATGCCTGTGTGTGACCCTCCAGCATTGGATGGCAGTTACCAAGTGTAACAGCTGTGTGTGACATCAGAGGCCAGGCAAGTTGTATCGTTCAACACGCTACAAGCTCTCACTCTCTCTCTCCTCTCTTTCCCTTCCTCCTCTTCCTCCTCCTCAGTTCTCAGTCCTCACATTTCTTCCAGTGGAATGTGGCTGAACCCAGCAGAGCAGACTGTGTTTCCACACGTCAGGAGACGCTGACATAAAACAACAGTGTTAAGCACAAATCCCCCTTGTCTTCCACCTCGGCAAACTAACAGGGTTCCCATGCATCTTCCTGAATCTATAGTGCGAGCATTTATTTCTACGGAGTCCAGAAAAATGTCTTCTCTGTGTTATCTTTGGACCTGAATAGGACTCTTAGATTGGTCTCCCTCCTGGAACCTCTAGGCTCAGAGCGAAACAAGAAGCCTTTCTATCCTATCCAGCTCTGAGTCAGAATGCTCATCCCAAGTACAGGGGAATCACTTTGGGAGAAAATTGTGTTTTAAAGCACTCTGCAAAATAGAAAAAGAACGTTTGAACCCTTTGAAAATGCTCTGTGTTGTAGATCGTGGAGTTTGATAGGAATATAGCAGTAAATGACTCTTGATTGTAAGGCAGGATGTTGGCTAAGCAGAGTGGGGCAGGACGTAGTGTGTCCTGGGCTACGAAGGCAGGGGCGATCTTGATTGGAAACCAGAACAGTGAGATGGTGGGCGGAGTAGGGTCTGTCCCAGGTGCAGAGTGATCACAATAAGGAGATAGTTCACTACCGTTGAAAATGTCCTTAAAAATCACTAGAATGGGTCACAGTGTGAAGAGGCTGAAGCTGTGCAGGGCCAGCAAGACTGGAGCCACCTGTGAGAACAGTGAGGTTGTGCCTCCAACTTCAGACCCACAGAGGCACTGTGATCCTCCAGCGTTGGCCTGCACTAGAACCCCCAGAGGCTGGTCACAGGGCAGAATGAAGACCCACCCCTAGAGTTGCTGGTTGGGCAGGTCTGGATGGGCCTGAGAATTTACATTCCTGGTAATGCTGCTGCTCCTGGCCCAAGGGGTCAGCTCTTAAAACCTGCTGTAGAGCTGGCGTGGTGGCGCAGGCTTGTAATCCCAGTACTTGGGAGGCTGATACAGGAGGATCACAGGTTCGCGGCCAGCCTCAGCTACTTAGTGAGATCCTCTGGAACTTTGTGAGACCCTGTTTCAAAATGAAGAATAAAAAAAAGGGCTGGGGCTGTAGCTCAGAGGTAGAATGCCCCTGGGTTCAAAACTCAGTACTGAAAAAAAAAAAAAAAAAAACTGTGGACAAATATGGAAGGAACCTTCTATACCTACTACTTCTCTGAGAAGCCAAGCCACACTTCCAATCTCCAAATAATCATCCGTCTTTATTAGCATCATCTCTCTATTATTGGTCTGTTTGCCCAGGTTGCAGAGGAATGTATGATGCCTGTCATACGTCAAAAGAATTCTACCAGCCTTTAATTCCTTGCTGAAAGTGGCTTTCACTTTCTCTACCATTCTGCCAACAGTGACTAGATTTGCCAGAACACTCAACATTTTAATGTGTAGGGTGATACTCTACTCTTTTCTGTGTGTGTGTGTGGTACTGGGGATTGAACCCAGGGGTATTCTACCTCTGAGCTATACCCCTAGACCTATTTTTATTCTTTATTTTGAAACAAGGTCTCACTAAGTTGCGGAGGACCTCACTAAATAACTGAGGCTGGCCACAAACCTGGATCCTCCTGTCTCAGCCTCTCAAGTACTGGGATTACAAGCATGCACCACCATGCCTAGCTGATACTCTACTTTTTGTTTTTATGAAATAAGTCAGGAATTTTCATAAGCACACATTTGTACCCCCAGGAAAAGAAATTATAGCAGAGTAAATGCCACAAGTCATATAATGCACTCAACTCAAGATAGAGAGGGAGTATTAATTACAACACATTAACCCTTTACCAGATTATGATAAGATTCAGAACACACAGAAACATATCCAGTGACATGTTTGTTAAAACACATAAGACCTATACATGTAGAATTTAAATATTAAATTCATATGAGGAATACACTGTTGAAATCACATAAATTGTGATCTGCTCCATTGAATGTGCCTTACTGTTGATGAGGAAAGTAGAGATACACAGTTTACAGTAAGAAAAAAGGGAAAGGCAGATGAATCTTCACCTCCCATCTGCTTGTCTGGCTTTGGAAGGAGGCGTAGGTAAGGTTTTCTCCCAGGCAGAGAAGTGAGCTAATTAAAGGCAATTTGTAGTCCTTGGGAGACTGAGACAGAAAAATTGCAGGTTCCAGGCTAGTCTCAGCAATTTAATGAGAGCCTCAGTATCTTGGTGAGACCCTGCTTCAAAAATAAAAAATAAAAAAGGGCTGGGGGTGTAGTTCGGAGGTAGAGTGCCCCTGGGTTCAATCCCTATTACAAAAAAACAACAAAAATTTACACAGGGAAAAGAGACTATAACTAATTACCTCAGGATCAAAAGAGCCTATTTTTGTTATTGTTTTTTCCAGAGTCCAAAACTCCTCAACCTATGAAAAAATTTAGAGTCAATTTTCATCTTTTGTCTTCAAAACTTGTGCAAAATTTTGAGAATAGAGTCTTGTGCTTAGTCATTTGAATTTTTAAAAAATTACACACACACACACACACACACACACACACACACACACATATATATTCACTCCATGTATATCTATAATATGATTAAACTTTAACCAACAGATAGTGTTTTTTGGAATAAAGATTATTTTCCCAGCCAGTATTTGAAAGTAGAAGTATTTGCCTTTGTATCTTTTTGTTTTCTGTATCTGGGACTGAGAATAGTGAGGGACCCATGTCACCCCAAACAGATGCTTCCCCAGCCAGGGTGCCTATTCCCATAAATACTGTCTCCCAGGAGCACAGCGGTCTCTGGAAAAGCATTCTTGCCAATTCCTTTCCATCTCAGGACTGCAAACTTATCTAACTATATCCAATTATTCAAGAAAGACTTGAGGAATGTTCCACAATGATAATGTCAGGGTAATTCTGGTCTCTTCTTCTTTCCTACCATAGTCTCTTCTCGTTAAGTGAGGAACCTGTTGAGAACTTTGTGAAAAATGACTTTCCTCCAACTTTTCTAAGAATATTATGGCCAATATACCCCAACATCTTTATTTTCTATAGTGTATGTTTTCCTTATTCCTACTCTGTAATTAAAGTGTCCGACATTCAGATACTTTCTAGTGCTTCCAGCCTAGTATGGGTAAAGGCTGCAATTCTGGGTTAGACCTAATTACAAACTCCATGCTCCACGCTGCACCAGTTGCAAGCTCTTCCAAGACTTTTACAACCTGGACCTCTGACAGTTCCCAAGTGAGAGTCCACAAGTTCTGCTGGTGCCTGGTTGCCTGGAGAGATGTCAGTCTCTCCAGGTTACAAGCATCTTATGTTTGGAGAATACAAGGTGGGCTCTGACACATCTATACTAGACATTGTTTTTCTGCACCTAGATTGAAGATTGTGGTTCTTTTTCCTTCTATATCTTCACAAACTTCATTCGATAGCACCTACAGATTATTCCCAAGCTTGTTTATTCATCTCTTTGTTTGAAAAGTCTCAGGTTAATGACTGTATTGTTCAAAATAATGCTAACTATTCTATCACAAGAGCCTCGTAATCTCAATGGTTTAATTAAAAGGAAATTTATTTCTTAGCTATGTATAGCCAGTGAGATTTCTCCTGACTGGGAAGCTCCTCTCCCCATAAGAATCTGGGGGCCCAGGCTCTTTCCATCTTGTTGCTCCGCATATTCTTTAGGCAACTCTAGTAGTCATTCCTGTCCTATCCAGATGAAGGATCAGTCAGCACTGTGAACCTCAGGGGAAAGATATAATAGGTTAGGAAGGGGTACAAGTTGCTGTCACTCATGTTTCCTGGACCTGATCTCAGTGGCACAATCACTTTATTGCAACGGAGGTTAAAAAATGGAGTCGGACATGTAAGCCTGGGAGGAAGTGGAAGCAGGTTCGGTAACTCCCCAGCAGCCTTTGCCATGGTGGCTTTTACAGCCCTATTGGATGTTCTATCATGGATGAAAGATGGAGACGGATGGACAAACAGTTGATTCGCAGTCTGTAGCCTCTCCTGTTCTTGACTTCTTATTAAGCGCAATTCTGGGCTTGCCTTTGAGAGCACAATCAAAAAGAAGAAAGGGAAAAAACATGACTGAACAAATTACCAAGAAATCATTGTTCCTTCATTATCACGAAACGTGTCAGTATGCATTTAAAACAATCAAGCAGACATGACAGGAGGTCAGGTGTGCAATATGAGACACTTAGAGAAGTAACTGGTAGGCAGCCCACAACATTTTAGCAGCTCTTTAGTATACATCTGGGGCTGAGGCTACTGACAGAGGGAAGTTCATCTAAGGAGTTTGGTTTTGCAGAGCTGAACAAAGCAATAGTCCAGTGTCATCTCATTTGTCACCGACTGTGGGATGTCAGCACCTAGCATGGTGTGGGCTCAGGCAGTCTGTGTGTGCCCGGATGCACAGACACCAAGATGTCAAAGCTGTGTGAAAGATTCTCGCAGAGTCACGGCTGTGTGATACAAGGACCCCATTCAGTTAACAATCACCAAGGCCCTGGGAATAATTTGATTTTTATGGTGAACCCTAGGAGACCTTTTTCCCTACCATTCCTATTTTGAGTGTAACTTTATCTTGTTTGCTTTTATAGATGCTAAGGGCTGGAAGCCTTTAACCCTGATAAAGTTCTCAGGTTTGATTTGGTCATCAGTCAGCCAGTTTTGCCAATCTACACTGCAGTGGGGATCCCCTGGAGAGAAGGGATCTGGAAGCCAGAAGAACTCACAAATGCAAAGCCACCTCTGCTTCCCAGACCACATCCCAACGCCAAAGGAATGGAGAGGCGTCGAGGACAGGCCTCTGTCTCCCCCTTTAGACTCTACTTTCCTGAGAAGGGCCACCTTATGTAGGCTCACTCTTTGCCCCTAAACTAGCGTATACTGGATTCTGGAAGAGGCTGGGGACCTGCCACACTCCTGTCTCGGAGATCTGGAGCCCATGGCCCTCAGCCAACCACAGAAATGTTTTGTTGCTTAGTTGAGAGACCGGGCTATAGACCCAAGCTCCCACGAGGGCAAACCGTCTAGGCCACTTTGTGGACTACTTAGATTGGAACACCTAGTGTTCCCATCACTGGACAGGTTTTCTGAGACATTCTTACAGTGTCCGGTGCAATTCAACTGCTCAAGATGCACTGAGGATTTGTTACACTCCTGACTTTGCTTCTTTCTCTTTTCCCCTGGCCTCCCATCTCAAGTTCCTTTCACTGATTATTATCTTCACAGCCAGTGGGCAGAAAGAGGAAATAAAAGTAGTTTCCCTCCTTCAGTGAATGGAAAGGGGCCTTCTGATCATCCTAGATTTTCCCTCCTGAGAAACCTTTGATTCCTAGTTGATTGTGAAGGTCTGAGCTCACAGACAACATCCAAGTGCCTATAAAGCAGAGTGAAGGAGAGTTTTGTCACCAATGATGAAGAGGAGAGCAACTGGGGACTTCCAAGTAGCTCTGAAATCGAGGACGTGCCTCACACCCAAAGGCATCAGGGGTCAGTAGGACAGTGAAGATTGGGGTTGCCTGGGAGGATACTGGGGACAAAATGAAGGACTCTTGCCCCATAGGAAGGGACCCCCAGTCTTATTCATGGCAGCCAGCCGGAATGGGGCCCACTGTTGCCAGATGTACTGATTTGCTGGGGAAAATGTTTCTCTATGAATTATCCTAAATCTGTGATGATGAAAACCAATTCATGTGTTTAAAAATACTTTGCTTGGCCTAACCTAATACTTTGGTGGATGACCATGGGGGCCTCTGGTTTGCAACTCCTGCAAGTAATTTTCCCTCACTAGGCATAATTGAGAGCCAGCTATTACTGATGAGCTCCTCTTGTCCGCTCGTACATTTTCATAGAATTTCCACATGCTGTACTAAAATGAAACAGCCCACATTAAGACATATCACTAGGAATACAAATAAGCAAAATTAATTCAATCTACAGTAAAAATCTACCTCACTTCCTCATAAAAGTACAGTCTTTCCTTAGCATTTTAAAATTATCCCTTGCTAGATACAATGTTCATTAAAAAGAGAAGACCTTAAAAAAGTCATTTAAATCCAAGAATGTGGTCTTAGGAAGCCAGGCCACAGACATTACTAATCAGCAGCATTGGGCAGAGGTGGAGAATTCCTTTCAATTAGACCTCAAGAGAGATTTGTTGATTGATTGAAAAAGAAGAATTGCTTAAATACTGCCTCGAGGGGCCAGGAAGAGAGGATTTGAATAAAGGTGCTGAAAACCTGAAACAAAGCAAAAGACTCGTAAATATCCCAGAGAGCCCAGCAGACAGCTCTGTCTGGCTTAGGCAGGAATAGGACCCATCTTGACAGGTTCCCATGAAGGAGAGAGGAGGTGGCTTTCAATAGAGAAAATCGTAAACACGCAAATAGCTGTGTACCCCTTTGGCCAAAGTCCTGGGCTAGACTTCTCCAGAATGAGAGGATTATTTCAAATACAGAAGTCCAAGCTACTGGACACATCTTTATTAGTAATGGACTTTACCCTCATCCAACCACTGCCCTACCTACCCCCAGCCCATCCCTAAGTTGAGAATCACTAATATAACTAATTGGACTGAATTCACAGTTACCAGACCAGGCTGTTTGACATCAACTGACTTCATTATCATGTATCTTTTGATTTGACAGGTTAATTAAAGATCTTTATTAATCCAGGTATTAATGGGCTACATTTCTTCATACTAAAAAAAAAAAAAATAGAAGAAAGAAAGAAAAAAATACTAAAGATACTGGGGAAAACTTGTAAACAGTTACAGAGAAATTGATGATTTTTAATTGTCATCAATTCAACATAACTCAGTTGATTGCTTTGTATCTCTCCAACAAGAGACCTATGAAATCAGGCACATGCAGAACATCTCAATTCTCCCTGCACTCATGAAACCTAAGTATTCTTTTTTATTTATTTCTTATTGGAAAAATTCTCTCCAGTTAGGCTTGTTTGTGGTTCCCTGGAGTGGCGACAGAGTTGGAGAGTCTGGAAAAGTAAGGTTCTGGGCTTCAGCAGGATGGGTGATGCGGGCTGCGGTGACTTCAGCTCCTGCCCACGTGAGACCCCGGAGCCAGCCGAGGTCTTGTGTTCTTTTCTTGCTTGGGGGTCCCAGAGTGCATCTCTCTTATGAAAGAAACCTTAATGTGGAGTTTTTAGTAATGTAATGAGTAAGCCAGGTGTGGTGGCGCCAGTGCTTGTCATCACACTACTTAGGAGGCTGAGACAGGAGGATCGCAGATTCAGGGTCAGCCTCAGCTACTTGGTGAGGCCCTCCGCAACTTAGTGAGACCCTGTGTCAAAATAAAGAATGAAGCTGGGCATGGTGGCGCACGTTTGTAATCCCAGTATTCGGGAGGCTGAGACCGGAGGATCCAGGTTCGCGGCCAGCCTCAGCTACCTAGTGAGGCACTCTGCAACTTAGTGAGACCCGGTTTCAAAATAAAGAATAAGCCGGGCGTGGTGGCGCACGCTTGTAATCCCAGCATTCGGGAGGCTGAGACCGGAGGATCCGGGTTCACGGCCAGCCTCAGCTACCTAGTGAGGCACTCCGCAACTTAGTGAGACTCGGTTTCAAAATAAAGAATAAAAAACTAGGGCTGGGGGTATATCTCGGAGGTAGAATGCCCCTGAGTTCAATCCCCAGTACCGCAAAAAATAAAAAATAAAAAATAAAGAATAAAAAAATAGGGCTGAGGGTATAGCTCGGAGGTAGAATGCCCCTGAGTTCAACCCCCAGTACTGCAAAAAATAAAAAATAAAATAAAGAATGAAAAATAAGGCTGAGGGTGTAGCTCAGAGGTATAAGGTCCCTGGGTTCAATCCTCAGTGCCCCCCCAATAACTGCAACAGAAATATTTTTAAAAGTTTACAACAGGGTAGGAAGTACAGAATCATCACATGAATGTACAAGACAAACCCTCCCTCCCCCTCCAAAATTCACAGACAAAATACAAGAAATACACTAAAACGTTTATAGCAATTTTCCTGGGTCAGTCGTGGGAGATTTTACAATCTTTCCACAACAAATCAAAATGAAATGCCATTTGACTTCACAGAGAGGTGCCCCCCTCCATTATTATGAAAGCAAAGAATAGAAATTAATTAAGAGCAGTTAGAAATGTATTGGGTTCGGCTTTTCGATGTTAGACATCAATTCTTTTATAATTAAAACACATTTTATCATTTACACATTTTCAATTTATGAAGCTAAGCATCCTTGTCATCCTTGGGGGAAGCAGAATGTTATAAACTGACCCCCACAGTCTAGTCCTTCTCACTCAGTCTAGGGGTGCAGGTACAGACATTGGGTTGCAGTGTCTGCACAGAGCTTCTTCTGCCTCCAAGGGGAATGAGCAACAGGAACATTTCTTTATTTCCTTCTGCCATTTTAAAAAGGCAAGTCCTTGATTTTCACGGGGAACATGGGTGGGTTGGGGCGGGGGGGAGTTTCCCACACCACATTTTCACATTTTCATCTATCTTAATTTAGATCTTTATATTTCTGGAGTTGGTGATTGATACCCTCCAAACACATAAACACTCTCCACCTTGTACACAATGCACCCGGGACCCCGCTCTCATAAAAGCGGGATCAAGGTAGGGGAGAGGAAAATTCCAAAGCTCACTCCTTAGCAGGAGGAAGTCCCGGATGGGCTGTGGCCACTGAAGGGGAGTCTCTGGATGCTGTTGGTTTGCAGCAAATTGAAGTTTTGTAGTTTTATCTATTACCAGAAAAGCACCCCCCCACACACACTACACACACACGCACACACACACACACACACACCAAAAAAAAGTTAGCTTAGCTGGTGGGGGAGAAGGCAGGAGCCCCACCGTCTCATTTTTAACAAGGACCAGCTGAAAAATGAAGGCACACACCACACAAACCATCTTATGTCTGCCAATTCATTTCCTGGCCCCAAAAGAGGGGGTGGGAAAAAAAATCCTTGTGTTTCCTCTTCTGCAGGCCAAACATGGCAAAGCACCAAGGGAATTCTGAATGGAATCAATTGCACTTGTTACTAACTGAGTTTTCTTTTATTCTTATATTACCAAGGGCTGGATACTCAGCTGCAAGCAATTATAATGAAGAGTTACTGAGTAATGGTTTCCAGATTGCTCCATGATGGGGCATTAATTGAAAGGGACAATTTAAGAGCTTAGGCCATGTAAATGCATTTCTTATTCTGTCAGATTGAGAAATTTCTGGATGCAGAGGACTTGAAATGCTCAGGACTGATAAAGACTTAGTAATGCCCATTTAAGCCAGCATTTTCCAAATGCGTCTTGTGTTTTTAAGAGAACGCATTGCAAATGGTAAACCTGGGAACTTGTTTATTCAATCAGGGGAAAATATTCTAAATAGCACATTTTCAGGCTGCACCATAGGCAAATACATTGTTTACAACGTGACTTGACTAGTCTGTTGCATTGCAAAACCAGTTAAGCTTTTAAGTAAACTTTCATTTTTCAGGTTGAGTGCTTTTATAACACATACTAAAGGCTCTGTCTCTCACTCTCTGGCTCTCTCTCTCTCTCTTCGAGGCATATTTAAATATATAAAGCATATATACACATATATATGCTTTAAAATTGTAAATAGTCTTTAAAATCACATAAGTGAGTTTTATATATGTGTGCATGATTTAAAATTTTAGATGGCATCAAACAGATTTGCAAGCTTAGAAAAATGGACCACCATAGAAATTAGCCTTCAAGCCCATATCACAAGGCGTCTTCTTTAAAGTGGACTTTTGATTTCCCTGAGCCCCAGTAAACTACATTCTCAAAGAGGGTCTCTGTTAAGTCACAGTAAGGACAAGTGTCACAAGAGAGAGAAGCAAAGAGTTTCATCTAGGCAAGGAAGAAAGTCTCCATCCCTCTTTAAAAGAGAAAGAGAAAAAAAAAAAGAGTAATATAAGCCTTTAGGGTCTGATTTCAGACTTTTGCATTAGTAACAGATTTGTTTCTGAAAGAGAAGAAAGGGAGAGGAAAAGAAGTCAAAAAAGGAAGGATAGATGGATAAAGATGCAGATATTTTTCTTATTTTGTTTTTGCTTTTGTGGTCCTGGGGATTGAACCCAGGGATGCTTTACCACAAGGTCCTTCTAAGTTGCCCAGGTTGACCTCAAACTTGCGATCCTCCTGCTTCAGCCTCCAGAGTAGCTGTGATTACAGCTATGCGCCACCACACCAGCTTACTAGTTAGGAGGGTACTCCATTAAATCCAAAGTCAAAGGAGAGAAGGCCACTTCCAGCATTTTCTTTCTGTTTCCTAACTCCGAATTGCCATTCGAGGGTTGACCTTTGTCCTGCCTTCTACCCTCTGCCTCCCTCTTTCCCTCATCTGGGTTTGTACCTAGAACTGCAGTGCTGATGTTCTCATAGGACTTTGAAATGAACCACGCCATGATGGCAAAATGGGCAGCAGAGGGGCCTTGTCAACCTGGGTAAATTGAGGACATCCAGGGAGGAGGAGAAGAAAGTACTCGGTGTTGCTGGCATCACTGCGCTGCCCCTATCCCTCACTCATTCAGCAAGCCGTGACGGGTCTTCCCTTGCTTCCATCACGCAAATGCTGGCTAAGCACAAAGCAACTTAACTGAGAACAAGACAACCTGACTACTCATGGGTGGTGTATCTTCACGTCAGGCAATTCCTAGATTTTTCTTGGATCCAGATCTTCCTTAGTGGATCGTTCCTGTGCCCTAAATTAATACCTGACTCTTCACTTCATATTGTTTTGGGTTTGATAACAGTGAAAGCAAGTTCATCAACATTGAAAAGTCTGATAGATTTTCCAGTTCCCTCTAGCATCTAGGTCTCGTCCCAGAAGAATGTTTCAGAAAGCAGTTCTTAAACCCAAATGCCTGGTGTCGCAAACAAAACCACTCAAAAAGCGGCTGGTCGATGACAGTCAGGGTTGAGTACCTTCCTAAGTAGCAAAGTCTTCCAAATTACTTATTCAAGTAGAACTGTTAAGAATCCAAAGCCTGGGATGGGAGGTAGCCCATGCCTGTAATCCCAGTACTTGAGAGGATGAGACAGAAGGATCATAGTTTCCGGGCCAGCCTCAGCAAATTAGCAAGGTTCTCAGCAACTTAGAGCTTATTTCAAAACTAACTAACTAACTTAAATAAATAAATAAATAAATAGGGCTGGGAGTGCAGCTCAGAGGTAGAATGTTCTTGGGTTCAATTCCTAGTACCACAAGAAAAAAAGGAGGAGAAAGAAGAGGAGGAGGAGGAGGAAGAAGAAGAGGAAGAAGAATCTAAGATCAGAGGCAAAGCATTTGGGTCACAAAGTGAATTCAGGTCTTCTACATCTGCATGGCTATTGCTGGCAAGTAGCATTGTCTCAAATGATCCCTTCTACGCACAAAAGTCTGCACTACGTATCTACGCTTTATTTTGCTACCATTTCTCTTTTTTTTCTTTCTTCCAGTCATGCTGAAATTTGAAATTTTAACCTCCATTATTTATTTTTAAACATCTTAAGAGGTGTTTAAAAATGTTAAGATTATTTTTAAACATCTTACATTTTTAAGTAAGTAAACTGAACAGGAAAACTTAGACAATCTACCTCAATTGATCATGTAATATTTTTCATTTTGTGGATTGTTCCAGTGAATTATCTTTAGTCACATCATAATTTTGCCTAAGAAACGTAGTTGTCATAGGGTACTCGTAAACTATAATAGGGCAAATCTTTCATCCAGCTATTTCCTGGGCTGCTGCTATTTCCAGAAACAGCCAAACACCTGAACAAACCCAACGAATCCCAGGGCAAAGGGTTCTGATAACAACAGAGCCCAGGCAGGATTGGTTTGATCAAATAACTCATTTAAAATGCAGTTGAAAAAGTGTCCTTCTCCATCCTTCACTTAGCTGGGGAAAGAGTGAGGATACATTCCCTTTTGATAACATAGTTTATGCTGAAAAAAAGTTTGGACAAGTATATACATGCATAATTGAATAATATATGAGCATGTCTATTACCCAAAAGGGATATCATTATAACCTTGGATCCTGAACATAGACTTCATTTCAACAGCTTACAGAAAGGAATTAATGTTGAATTCATAGTTATTCAGTGAGAGGTAAGGTGATTTAGAGGTCAGCTTTGGGGGATGGTGGTGGGTTTTTTTTTGACTTTTTTTCAAGTTTCAAAGTTGTTAAAACGCAGATCGTGTACGGAAGATATCTGATTTTCTACATGACCAAAAATCCGGAATTGGCAACTTCGTGTTTACGCCAAGTAATTCGGCTTGAATGAATACCTTGAAAGACGACGCTAATTCCTGTGTTTACAGGTTCCATTCAAGCAAAGCAGGAGCAACATTTGAAAGGGATTAGCAATCAAAAATTGAAAATCTACCATCACCACACAAGCTTGACTTTTCATTTTGTACAGATCATAAAATACATAACACGGACCAGACCCTGATCCGGCAAATGTTCACATCCTAATTTTTAAAAATAGCTTTTATACGCCGTGGCTTTCATTTCAATAAAACAAAGATTTGTTTATAGCTGCAATGTAATTAAGGACCTTTCGAAGAGGAAGATCTGGAAACCAGGGATCTTATTTTTCTTTTTTTATTTCTTTTTTTTTTTTTCCCCAACCAACCAGGGTTGTTTGTTTATTGGTTTAATTTTCCCTGAAGTAAAAATACACTTTGAAATGCAACTTGTCATTATGTAATTTGTAGTAACAAAGTGCAGGCCCTCGCACACGACAGTAAACAGGACCGCGCCAGCTCACAGACTGTCCCGTGTCGGCTGCCCCCCCCCCCCCCGATCTGATTAACAGCCTGTGCAAACACGCAGCCCACCAGAACCCTGGCCCGCGCGCAGTTTGGTCAGTCATAAAACTGCCAGCCCGACATAGACCTGAGGCTTGTATGCAGAAATCTTAATTTGGGGGGAAATGATCAAAACGGAGACAATATGACCCCAGTGGAGACAGGGAAGGGTGGACCTTGAATTTCATCGATCTCACCCCGATGCCCCCAAACAGGAAGCCAGGACACTGGCGCTGAAGGCTTATAACATGCCCCTGACTTGGAGTTTTGGAGGGGCGTGGTCAGACGCACACACCATCCATCCAGGAGGGAAAATGAGCTTCTGTTTTAAGGAGAAGTTTCAGATCATCTGAGTTGTCGGGAAAGGGCCTCTGTTCTGACCCACCTGGGTGGATTCTCTCCATCAACATGTGCCCAAGGGTGTGAGGAAACCCAATGTGTTCTGACTGTGCAGAAATAAATGGAGTTTACACAAAGGGGTGTTTTGTTGGCCTTATTTTTTTTTCCTTCCCACTATTTTCATTGCTCTTGGCAAAGAGACTTCAGACCCTTCCCATAATGGAAAATTCAAAATGTTCAATGTAAATCAGATAATTAGTAAGAAACATTATTTTATTTATTTATTTTTGAGAATACTCTCGCAAGATGGCCAACTTGTTTTTTCTGGCGTAGGACGGGATTTCATAGGTGCTTGTTTTTAATGGACACAAAATAAGTGCACAGGGTCACAGAGCAGTGTGACATGTCAGCACATGCGTACAATATGCAGTGATCGTGGCTCACTCTTGAGACTCCACAACACCCAACTCTTAACAGAGTTCAGTCTTATTTTTAATTCCCCTTTAAAAAATATCTATAGATAGATAGATAGATAGATAGATAGATAGATAGATAGATAGATATGCTGGTGGCAATGACAGCGGTGGAATTAGCTTTAACGGGACAGCACCCTCCTCGGGCTCCTTCTTGGTGGCTCTTTGGTACTCGGTTACTAACAAGAACTGACTGCAGCCGCTTGTACTTTTCACCTCTGTTCTAGACTGCCTCCTTCATTTTGAATCTCTAATTTGTTTAACACAGCAAATGTGGTCAGCCGTTTTACCAAGTTCTCACGGGTCACCCACACCTCCTTGGGTAGATCCCCTCGTGTTCACAAGTGTTTAGTTCTGCCTCTCCTAAGAACTGACATGTTTTATTCTGGGTGGTTTAATGCTGAAGAAACTAATAACTAAACATAATGCAAGTTCCAAATAGAATGAGAACACGGGTCCTCTCTTCCCCCTAGCTCTCCGGGTCTCTGACAGGAGCTGAGGTAGGAATCTGAGAAGGGAGGTCACCATCTTTACTTGCCAGGCAGCCCAGCTCTACCTCCCCTCCTGGATATGATCACCCTTGTCAGAAGGCAGGTGTGTCTCACGCCCCTGGGACCATTGCACAGGCAAATAGGAATTCTCCATTAAGATTCCACTCAGGAAGTAAGTGAGGCAGCCAGGGACTTGGAGTCAACATTCGTTCCAGAGTTCGAAAGCTGTGGCTTCCTTCACGAGCTCAGCCCCAGTTAATTAGTTATAGAACCTTGGAAACATTAACTCACATCTATGAGTTTCTGTTTCCTCACTGGTAGAAAGGAAAACAGTTTGCAATATTTAAATGAAATATATAAATTTAAATAAATATATATGTTTAATGAAGTGTGTGTGTGTGTGTGTGTGTGTGTGTGTGTGTGTGTGTGTGTGTTGCTAGGGATTCAACTCAGGGACATTCTACCTCCAAGTTACATCCCCAGCCCTTTTTATTTTTTGTTTTTTGTTTTGAAACAGGGTTTCTCTAAGTTATTGAGAGTTTTGTTAAGTTGCTGAGGTTGGCCTCAAATCTACAGTCCTCCTGTGATGACAGGTGTGTGCCACCGTGCCCAGCAAAATATAATTTTGTGTGTATGGGGCACTGGGAATTGAACCCAAGGGCATTCTACCTCTGAGCTATACCTCCAGCCCTATTTTATTTTCATTTTGAAATAGGGTCATGTTGATGAGAGTCTCACTTCTTGCTGAGACTGTCCTTGAACCTGCAATCCTCCTTTCTCAGCCTCCCAAGTACTAGGGTTACAGGCATTCACCACCATGCCCAGCTAAAATATAATTTTTTTTTTTTTGCAGTATTGGGGATTGAACTCAGGGGCGTTCTACCTTTGAGCTATACCCCCAGCCCTATTTTTTATTCTTTATTTTGAAACAGGGTCTCACTAAGTTGCGGAGTGCCTCACTAGGTATCTGAGGCTGGCCGTGAACCCGGATCCTCTGATCTCAGCCTCCCAAACGCTGGGATTACAAGCGTGTGCCACCATGCCCGGCTAAAATATAATTTTTTAATGCTTCACTTATGAAAGGTTTCCACTGTTCTTTTCTCCCTCCATTTAAACAGGTTGAAGAAGAGCAGATCTGTCCATGAAGCTCCTCTGTTTAGGAACATTTACCAGCCTGTGGTTTGGGGACCTTTTCCATCACAGCCTGTCTTCAACCAGTCCTCCTGCTGGAAGAAGGGGAAATGAACAGAACCCCAACTTGAAGTACTTCAGATAGCTACCCCAAACATGACTCCAACCCGGTGTTTTAGACCCTTGATCTAGCTCGAGAACTGCAGTAGTTCTCCATCTCCTTGGGGTGCAGAAAGCAAGGGGACACGTCAATGACACCCTCAGGCTCTCCTCTCTCTCAAACACTTCAGAGTTTTCTCTGCCTCGTCTCCGCAGTGCCACCTCATGAGCACCGAAGTAGAGCTGGCCTGAAGTGTGTTTGATGACAAATTGTCAGTACAGGGACAAGTCACTTTTTCCAAAGCCTCTTGGAGTAGAAGCACATTCTCCTTCCTGTCGGAGGCGCTAGGACTACCTGTGCATTAGCGCGCACCCAAGAACATTCATCTCCACCCATCCATGCTCTACCAATCTGTTGAAAGGAAGATAGGTTCTCAAATGAGGTTTCAAGTAATCTGCACCTTTGAGATCATCGCTGCTCACAGCCCAGTGTTTACACAAGATGAAATGATTTACAGAACCAAGCCTGGAAAAAATTGGAGGACTGCTCCAAAATGTTGCCGAGTCGATCACTCATCCTGCCAGGGAAACTCTGGTCGTTTCCAAAGTGTTATGAGACACCGCTCTGCATCCAGGGCAGAGAAATCATTGGGAAGGCAGGGGGGATGCTGGACCACACAGCCAGTGTGAGCGCTGGAGTTGTTGGCAGGGCGCTTCCACCCCAACAGGAGACAGAGTCCTGGAAGGATGCTCATGTAAACAAAGCGGAGAGGCAGCTTCAACCGTGACCGGCTCATCCTCTCCCAGATCAAAGACTGCTCCGGACAGCCCTGGAAACAGCACGTCCTTTCTGGAACAACCAGCTCCGGGGGCAGGCGGGGGCCGGTGGGGGGGGGGGGGCTTGAACTGGAGCCTTGGCCCTAGGACAACACAGAAAGATACATCTCTCTATTGAATATTGAATATTGAAAGCCTGGATCAGCTAGTTTGAGTTAAACCTGAATCCTGCCCACCCAATCATCTGTGCATTGCAGAAAGGGGCTAGAAATCGGTGTTGGCCAGAAGGCCGGCTCTGAAGCCAGCTCGCTGGGCTTCAGCAGTCTGCTCTGCTGGTCACCAGCAGTGTCCTCAGACAGACCTGCTCTACAGGAGAGTGTGGCAAGGGTCCAAAGTCTCACAGCCCTGAGTTTGGACTCGGGTCTGTTACTTAGTCGTTTTGTGAACTTGGGGAAATGACCATATTTGGGTGAACTCCCCATTTACAAAATGGATTTTTGCGGGGCCCTTGCGTTGCCATGGTGATCGACTTGCTAGGGCACACAGTAGGAATTCAGTAAATGCACCTCGGCCATTATCATATTTTCTGGTTTCCAATGGAGAACACTCTCAGGCCCCGTTAGACTGGAAGAAAAGACTCACAGCCAGCAAAATGTAGGATCCTCTTAAGCACACAAAGCTTCATCCATATGCAAAAGAGATACATCCTTGGGTGTTTTAAGTACACAGCTTAGTTTAAGGGCAAAAAGGGAACCTGGAAGTGTTCCCAAATTGAACATCTGCAAGCAGATAGTATGACGAGATGTATTAGTACTGAGGAATAACCTTCTCCCGTCTTCTTGGAAAACATCTGGGGCATTACCCTCCCTACACCGTCCCCCCCTTCCCACCCCAAAGCTGACTCTTGGCTGACAGTTTATCAGAGATAAATGGAAACACCTGGGAGCAGATAAGGCCACTGAGTGTGATCAGTGGGGACTCCTTGGGGACTCGTGCTACTCAGTATTTCCTTGTTCACTCCAGGCAAGGTGGGCACATGATCCAGCCTGGATAGATGGCCAGTCTCGCTTTCTCATTCATTCATTCATTTATTCATCTTATTCATAACCACCTCAGATCAACTAGACCCGCTCCCTGCCTGAAGTAGATGAGAGTCTAAACCACCAGGTACGTTGGGTGGTTTGCCAGCCTCCTTGTAGGCATTTCTGGGGAAAGACTCCCCGAGAGCTGGCCCTGTGCTTGTTCAGATTGCAAATCACCCTCTTTTTGTCAAGCCAAATCTCTCTCCAGCGATGACATCTCATCTCTAAGAGATGCGAGAGCTAATAGAATCTTGTGTTACCCGTGGCAATTCAAAAGCTATTTTTCTTGCCATATGCACTATAATCACCTCCTCAAATGTGAAAATTTTGAATCTCCTTGCCTTGCCATGTCCCTACAGCATCCTAGACTAAACAGTTCCATCTCCGTTAGCCTTTTTCCCAAGGTCTTACGTTCTTTCCCTTTAATTAGCTTGTTTCTCTCTCTCTCTCTCTCTCTCTCTCTCTCTCTCTCTCTCTCTCTCTCTCTCTCTCTCTCAACTCATTCCAGGTTTTGCATAGCATTTAGAGACCAGACTTGATGGGGAACTTTAATACTCAACAAGAGATCTAGCTCTATTAAAGTGAAAATTGTCCACTTTAATATCGCCTTGGCCCTAAGCAAGTTCTTTAACATTTGAGGGTCTCAGTTTCATCAGTTATAAATATGTGGTTTTTTGTTTGTTTGTTTGTTTGTTTTTTATTTATTTGTTTTGTGGTACTAGAGATTGAAGCCAGGGATGTTCTATCTTTGAGCTACACCCCCAGCTCTTTTTATTTTTTTTAATTTTGAAAGAGGAGGGTCTAGCTAGGTTGCTATGTTTCTGAGGCTGTCCTTGAACTTTTGATCCTCCTGTCTCAGCCTCTCAAGTACTGGGATTATAGGCGTGCACCACTCCGGATATAAAGATATTTTAATTATAAAGAACAAAGGGTATAGATATGGCATTAAAGAGTCCTACCAGCAGCCAATGAAGACTTTCTCAAAAAAGTAAATTAAAACACACACACACACACACACACACACACACACACGGGAATTAACTAGGTAAAAAAGAAGAAATGAGAGCCATCTTACAAAAACAAATGCATGTGCAAAGGCCCTGTAGCCCAGTATGCCTAGATTCCAAAGAACAAGAAGAAGAGGATTGCCAGGTGAGGCTGGTGAAGGAGGTATGGAACAGACAACAGAGGGCCTCGTAAGCCACAGTAAAGGAGTTTGGTCTTTATCCTGAAGGCCCTATGATGATGAACAAGTTATAAACAGGTGTGCATGCTGTTTAAAAGGATACCCGTGGCAGAATGGTCTGGACACAGAGCAGACGTTGGTGAGCAGGTCAGCTAGGAGTGAAGATTGAGGAGACAGTGGTATCTGCAGAGAGGAAGAGACGTGGATGGATTTGGAAATGAGCGTCCGTGCACTTACTGATTCAACGGGGATGTGAGGGAGGGAGGTGTGGGGGATGGCGGTGCTGTTTCCTGATCAAGGGAATGTTGGGGGAGGACAGGGCTTGAGGGAGAAGGGACGAGGTCAGTTTCTGGACATACAGAGTTGAAGGTGCTGTGCGATGGCCAAGTCCAGACACCGAATAGGCCCTTGGATTTATGACTGGGAGCTCAGAGGAGAGTCTGGGCTGGAGATATAAATTTAAGAGTCATCAGCATATAGATAATAATTAAAACCATAAGTATGGACGAGATCGCAGAGGGAGGGAGCAGAATGTGAAGGAGACGAAGGCAGCAGATCATGTTTTGAGATTTTCCGATATTTAACCATCAGGGAGAGGAGGAGTCACCAGGAAAAAGACTATGGAGAGTCCCGGGAGATGGGAGAAAGTTAGGAGCCTGTCAGTCAGGGAACCCATGGAAGAGGGTGTTCTAAGAAGGGAAAGCCAACAGCAAGACTGTGACATCTGCTTCTCTGTGATGGCCTGAGTCCAGTTACATTCCTACCAGACTTGCAGGTTTGTATGCAGTCCTGGGTTCTCCGGCTTGGAATGTCCCAGCTTTCCTGTATACCACTGTGGTTTATTGGCACAAGTCATAACTTCATTTGTAATGTGATCGGAGTAGCAAAAGCTGTCTCCAAACCTTCTATCCAACATGATCAGTGTGGCAACACTGGGTTACATTTCATTTTTCCAGAAATTTCTGCTATGAAGAAGGCAATCAAGAATTAGGAAAAGGTAAGGAGGAGGAGGAGGAGGAGGAGGAGGAGGAGGAGAAGAAAAAGAAAGAAAGAAAAGGAAAAATGAAACATTCAGTCACTATTGCTCAACTCTGATTACTAATAGGAACCCATAAAGTCATTTCAACCTTTATTTTATAAATCCTGAAAAGATTGATATTTGGTTTCCTAATCCACAGTAAATTGTGGGCAGAGTGAAGATGGAGGAGGAAGACTAGGGAGGAAGATCACAGAGGCAGGGAAAAATTGTTACAGAACACTCAGTGATCATTAGGAAGCAGATTAAAATCTACAAAAAGCAGGCAACAGAACAAAACAAAAAAAAAGTTTAGCATCTGAGTCCATTTAGTTAGGGATAGATGCTTCCAAGTCCTTAATAACCTTCAGGGAAAACGCTACAGTATAATGCCTGTTAATGACAGCAGAGTAATCAAATTTTAAGTAAATGTTTGCTATGTTAATGTGGAAGCGCCTATCCTGTGGTTTTTCATTTCTTCCGCTCCTTATATTTTCTGGAAAACTGGTAGTTAGAGCTAAAGGCCCAATTGGATTCACAATAAGTTTCCTGGTAAGAATTCATTACAGGAAGAAATGTAAACATGAGATTGTTCTGCAACGTTGGGGCTGATTGGCGGCCTCAGCTATCTTCAGCTTTATCATCCGTTATAACGTTTCCCGTCGGCCTTTGACCTCATGGTTTTGCAGCCATTGGTTATCGCTACCTAGATGGGTTATTTCATTAGAAGTTGAAAACTGAAGAATGTGTTAAAGTCTACAGCATAAATAACCCATAACTAAGCTGCAAAAATAAGTGGAGAGAGGGAGACAGAAAGGACCTACAGAGATGTAGGAGACAAAACAACTAAACACAGAGCACAGATCTGTCCTGTTTGTTAGTAATAAACACTTATGAATCAACAGGGAAGTTTAAAAACTAACCGGAATGTGGTCCTATGAAGAAATTATTATTTTTAGGTATCATATTAGCATTGTTATAATTTTTAAAAGTCAATATCTTATCAAGATATATACCGAGGTATTTATGGATGAAGTGACATGATGTCTGGTATTTGCTTCTCGGCACCAGCTGGGGTTGGTGGCGCTGGAGGCAGGTGGTGGGGAGGGACTTGGTGGGAATAGGCTCAGCCGAGGGCCGCAACTGCAGCCACCACCAGCACCTGCTGGCTCACAGGCTGTGTTCTCTCCTTAGTGCTTCAGGCGAAAAGCTTAATATTTTTAAGTCATTTCTTTTTCATCTTATTATTTTGGAAGAAAACATTTCTAAGACGATTTTCAGCAGGGTGGACTAAAAAACACTGAAGATAGATCATTTGAAAAGACTGATGGCAAATGCAAAGATAAGCAAAGAAAATAATGCAGGCATGGCTGCGCTGTCATCTCACTCCCTGGACAACCGTTCGGTCAGGGAAGAAGTATTCCACACCACATGGGCGAGACAGCTTCGAGGGCTCGGTTAGAGCTGACTTCTGATTGGAAGCTGACTTCTGTTCAGACAGCAAAGCCCCGGGACCTGGATCTTGGCTTCCGTCAGCAGTTCTGTGCTTTGCTCTAGAAGACAACATGCTCTGCTTTGAGGACCCTCCAGTCTGAGGCCCTATTCTCCCTCCCCCTCGTCTGCTCCATGGTCCTCCGCTCCAGAGAGGTCACCATGGTAACCAAAGTACCATGGGATAGACACTTCATTTCCAAGCCATCAACAATTCCCTTTGCACCTGAGCACAACTTCCTGTCCAGGTTACTGGTCAGTGGAAAGACCAACATGCCACCCTCAGCAGCCCCCTACACACGGAGAGGACATGGTGCTTGGGTGGGGAATGAAAGGAGAGGACCTGTCACTGACTTTGGTCCACAGGCCCAAAGAGCGCATCTTCACCTGAGAGCAAAGGCTGGGTCGGAGCCCTCATAAACTTCAGGGGTATCATCAGGCTGCACCAGGGTGGGGCTGGTGGACTTAGAAAATACTCAGCATCTATCGGAGGTGTTCTGCTGCTCCCCATCTTTTATTTTCACTTTTACTGTCCCTCAAGTTCAAGAAGTCAGTCACCCGCTAAAACCCTACTTACCTTTAAGACCTTATCCTTAGTGTCACCCAACCACAGATCTTGTCACAACCTGCTCCTCAGAGCTAAAGGAGCCCGCCTTTGATTCCCCCAGCTCTTGGCTTGCAGAGTATGGGCATGGTTGGGTTTCTAGAGCCCTGGCGAGTTAGTTAACTTCTCAAGGGCATTCCGTCTACCTGGGTGCCCCAGGCACAGCCCCAGGACCAAGTGGCCAGGACACCACCCTGCTCGGTGACTAACAGATGTTTTGGCCAGTGGCCCTCCGACCCTCTTCTATTAACTTGTCTCTACCTCCCACCCCCTCTGCCTCCTTCCTGCCACCTCTCTGGTTCCATACCACCCCTTGTCCACACTTCCTCTTTCCTCTTTCTTTCCCAGGGAGAAGAGCTCCCTTGGGGAAGGAGGGACTGGTTTTCCACCTGGAGCTCAGGCCCTCTGCATGGCTTCCCCGGCCGCCAGGCCACTGGCTGGCGATGGCTGATCTAGATGAGAAAACTGGGCCTTTCCTGGGCGCCCTCCAGCCCCAACACCTCAGGCGCCCACCCCAGCTTTCTGGACCAACCAACACCCCCTTCAGTCAGTGGGAGCTTTGTGAACGCAACAGATGCCACGGGGCCCGGGAGGCATGCAGATATGGTTATTCAGGTGATCCTTGGGAGCTCTGTGCATATTCAGGAAATTCAATTCTGGTTCCCCCAGCAACAGGAACACAGCTGCAGGACTGGTCCACGGGCCTTGTTTGCTGATATGCCAGAAGTTGACCCTTTCATGCACTCGGTGGCAATTCTCATCTGATGGACTTAAAATTACCATTGGAAACCTAACTGGATTCCAGATCTTATGCTTGCAAATTTGAAGCGGTTTACCAGTGTTTGGTATAAAGACTTGGGTGGGGAGAGCAGCGTGGCACTGAATAACCACAGACACACACAGGAATGGAATGAGTGGCAATCATAGGCACAGAGCCAGAAGCTGGACAGCTCTGAGGCACAGAATGACCAAGCAGGACTCGTAGGCTGGGACCTGTCAGAATCATACCTGCCCATCGCTCCCTGCCTGGTTTAGGGATGATTAACCTGGGTTCCGTGAAGTCCCCAAAGAGAGACCAAGGGCATAGCAGTTGAGAGCGTGGATTCTGATGCCAGACCTCACCGACTCAGGTCCTACCTAGCTCTCCTCCTCTGTGCCTCAGTCTCCCCATCTTAAACTGAGGGTAATGGCCTCGGTGGCCTCTAGGGCTGTGTAGTTCGTTTTGCTGGGGCATCACTGGACCTCCAGGCAGGTTGGCTGGTGACAGAACTCACCTGTGATCCTGCGCCCCAGCCAAGGGCCGAATCGGGACATGCTTCCCATGTACTACCTCGAGTTTGTTCATTTTTATTTTCTTAGCAAACCATATTTCTTCTTCCACTCCTCACTCCGTGAACTTTAATTAAGCCCCCTGATTCGAGAGAGCAAGGCAAGGGTTAGGGTTTGTTTTTGAACAGACTCACAAGCTTGCGCGGCAGCAGGGTTTTCCACAGCCTGACAGGCCCAGCTCAACTCAGCGCTGCTGATTTATAAGACACTCAGCTCGCTGGCTTTATCCTCCATTCCCCAAGTCATTCCTCAATCGAGTCACACTGGCTGGAAACATCTGAGAAAGAAATTTACTGGGAGATGCACAGACAGCCTATTCACATTTCATAACTTTTCAGGAGCCTGGTCCCGGAGGGGGAGACAGTGGCGGCCAGCTAAGGCATGCGCAGGCTAACTAGTGTCCCTGCCCCCCTCGCCCCACTCACAGGGTCCCCTCCACACTTGGCTTCTTTAACTGTAATGTTAAGTAATGGAGCTAACACAGCACACTCTGTTTTCGGCCTCGCCTGTGACAGCAGGATTAGATGGGGAAATATGGACGGAAGGCACCCAGCAGATTTAGTGACTTAATTGTCTGAGCGCTTAAAGACGCAGGATTAATTCCACTTTAAGTGTGGTTGCTTCTTTCTCATTAATGGGAAGCTGTTGAAAATAATTCATTTGAGGAAAGACCTAATGGAGACACAAAAGAAAGCCCTGGCCTGACTCCCCTCCTCTCCACCTGGCACCCCCCCTCCCCTCCACAATTGGGTTTCCAAACATACGAGCCTCTAATCTGAAACTGGTGTTTCCCACTAAGCCCTCCATTTGTGCTTGGAACCGTTTGCAGTGGTCACTTTCTGTGCCTTGCTCTCGACATGTCTTGGTCAATTAGTACAATGTCACAGCCGTGTGTAGTTATTGTAACTCCAGCTGTGAGCTGTTAATAAGAAGCTTGCATACAGGACGATCCTGCCATATGGCAGATGGTCAGTCAAGACGAAAATATGCCTTAGAAAAAAAATGCTCCTGTCAAGAGTGAGTGGATTGGGCCATCGGCTAGCATGATGGCATGTGACAACCAAGTTGAGGTTAACGCTGTCGGCATCCTCGACTTCCTCCCTCCTTCTCCACCATGTTCGTCCTGATACACAGAGGCACGATAACTAAAACGACACAGCTGGAATCAGAAGACAAGTAGACAAAACATAGGGATTTGTGGAAAAGAAATAGAGCTCAGGGTCTCTGTGTAGGAGAAGGAGTCAGATCTGCATTTTGGTGGTAAGAAATGATCAGTGTGTTACAAGACAAATTTTATTTAGTGGGAGTTTTGAGGCCAATAAAAGCAAGCAGATTTGTGGGGAATGAGTGAAGGAGGTACAGTAGCCCTCTTGGGTGCATCCAATTAACTTCCTACACAGGATCGCAGGGCTTGACGACTTAAGCTCGCTTTTGCATTTTGCTTTCTGAGGGGCTAGGTGGTGGTGGTGGTGGTGGTGGTGGGGAGACTCTTGGCAAATAGCTAAGCCATGATTTTTGTTCCTAGAGTTCTGTCCCACCATGGAAAGCAAATGGTGGTGATGACAATACATTTGCTTCTTTTAGCGGCAAAACTGATCCTTATACATCTCTAAGTCGGTTTCCTCTGAAATTACAAATAGCAGGTTCAAAATGGTAAAGGCCATGCCAATTATTTTATGCTTTTGTGTGTGTTTACGTGACAAGTTGTAAACACACTATCTGTCATAGATTTCTTTTGATAATACTTCAGGAGCCAGATCCTAAATAGTGTGCAGTTTTCTGCATTCCTGCAGTTCTCATTTCAACATTTTCTAGCTGAAAAAACCCAGGTTAAACTAGCATGTGCAACTTTTCCTTTGAATTCAAACACTGCGTGGCCTCCCAAAAAAAGATCTTTATTTTCTACTTTTTTAAATTTTTTCTTCCTTCCTCATCAATAAGTGAAATTATCCAATTCTAAGGTTCTTTCTCCATAGAATGGAGGAAGTAGTTTTCCCCCCACCAAAAACAGAAGACCCTTTAATTTCCATTTGAAGGGTAAACACGCAGTAAAGGTCTTATTAAAAGCCTGGAGTCCTGTTTCCTTGCTGGGAGCTTGACTTGATTACTTGATAATTAGAAACACCCTGCTAATGATCGGCCCACAATCCTTCCTGAGGGAGTACTCCCTTCAGGGAAAGCATTATTTGTGATTACACATTTGTCATTGAGAAGGTAAATTGCTTCTCCTTCCTACCATTTTCTTTCTGGATTTTCCTTAAAATTGGGGGAATCGGTAAAGACTGCCCGGGCCCAGGATACAGGCGGGTGCTCACACACACACTTCTCCTCCATCCTAGTTAGGTGATTGCTAAGGGTTCCCTGAATTTCCTGTTATTTTGAGGCTGTTTCCTTAACTCGGTGGTTTTCTACTGGGTGTATTGCAATGTCTGGAGATGTTCTGGTTGTCATGACTGAGAGAAAGAGATATTCCTGGTATCTCACAATTAGAAGCCAAGGATGCTGCTGTTAAACATCCTACAATACACAGGACAGACCCTCACACAACAAGGAATTGCCTGCTCAAAATATCAAGAGTGCCAAAGTTGAGAAACACTGAACTAAGGGTCAATTTAATTTGAAGCATATGGTAAAGATATAGATTTAGGTTCAGAATGAAAGCAATGAGATAAAAGGATGCCAGAATCCTCTTCCATCATTTCTCCTACACCCCACCAAAGAGCTAGGTCTGATTCACCCCAATTCTGCCTAAGCCAGCGTGTTCTCTCTCTCTCTCTCTCTCTCTCTCTCTCTCTCTCACTGATGTCAGGAAATGAGGATCAGCAGCCTATGGCCTGATGCAGCTGCCACCTAGTTTGAGACAGCCAGTGAGTTTTGACTGGTTGTTCCATTTCTAAATTGTTGGGGGAACAAACTAAAATAATAATATGTTGTGACTCATGAAAATTCTATGAAATTTAAACTTTAATGTCCATAAATACATTTTTATTGGAACTCGGCCATACCCATTTGTTTATAAGTTGTTTGTTGGCCTGGATATGTGGCCCCCAGAGCCTAAAGCACTTTCTATCCAGCCCTTGACAGAAATGGTGCTGCCATGTATTATAAAGGCCAAGTCCAGCCTTATGGCCTGCATGGCAGCCAAACTCACTATTCCTGAAGATCTCCATTCCGTTATGAACAGGGAAGGAGAGAAAATACAACTGCATGTGTTCACATCTTGTATTCAGAAGTCACCAGGTTGGTAGGGGTCTCTTCCATGGAGCCTTTGCTTACATACAAATAATTTGTTTTCTAATCTTAGTACTCAACGTAGCTTTCTTGCCGCCAATGACCCCTTTGCCATTTTGGACTCAAAGCTAGGCTTTCCTCTCCATCTCCTTCCCTAGTATGAGCCTGGATTGGGGATAGAAATCAGCCAAGGAATCAGAAGGGTCTGGATTATCCTCCACCTGGATTCTTAGCTATGAAGAATTAAGAAAAAAAGAAAAAACAAAAACATAGGAACACACTAGCCACAGATTCTCAGACACTTCACCCATGAGGTTGACATCCTCTTATACTATCTCAGAAGTAGCTTGGGTACCCCAGAAGAGGATTGTCCTGCTGCTTCAGCAAAACGGGCTGTTAAGGATGTTTGCACATCCTTGCACAGAAGTGACCTGGGGTAGGATTCAGCAAGTGTGGGGGTGGCTCACCTCAACTCTGCCTTAGCCAGTTTTCTCTGTGATGTTAGAAAGTGGGGGTCAGCAATCTACAGCCAAGTGCTTTTTATTCTCACCAATTTAAAATTAAAGAAATACAATTCAAAAGGCCTGCACTGGGCCCCGTGCCTGCTGAAGGCATTTGCACACCCCACAGACATCCGTTCCAGCTTGGTGACATGACAAGAGTGCAGATGAGAATGAAAAAGAGCGTGACATCATTTCTGAATCTGGAGATGATGAAGAGGAGGAGGAGGAAGAGGAGGAGGAGGAGCACTTGTGTCGTCACTTACTGAAGCGTGAGAAAGTATTCTGAGCACTTTACAGAGATCCTCACAGTCACCTGAAGTGTTGATAGTATTACACCCATTTTATAGATGCAACAAGGGAACCACAAGAAGTGAAGTGCCTTGCCTATGTGCACAGAGCTAGGAAGGTAGAGGAACTGGGATCTGAACCCCATCTGTCTGAGCGCTCTTTCCTCCACAGTGAGGGGCTGCTTCAGTGCAGAGGCAGCATGCCGGTGGTCCCGGAGAAGTAAGATCCAGATTGCCAAACCAGAAGGATAAAAAGCCATTCTAAGTAGAATAAAAAGTAAGAGAACAGACTATTGGGGTACCAAGGGTGAATCAGAGTCAGAAAAAGGGGTATATTGGAGGCATAGGGTTTGCACAGAGCAGATACCACTGGAAAATTAGCAAGAGGCTCAAACATGGTCAAAGGCAACCACTTTTATGAACAGATTTCACCAAGCTTTGACATTTGATGTGAAGTCCATGGGGAAGGAATACGCTGTAATAAAAAATATCACTGTGTCAGCAGCTTCATTTATATCTGTCAATGCTTCAAAGCAACCAAAATGTCCTTCAGTGCTGAAATGGATCCCAAAGTGGTACATCCACACGATGGAATACTATCCAGTCATGAAATAAGCTATCGAGCCACTAAAAGACACAAAGGAACCTTAAATTCATATTGGTAAGTGAAAGAAGTGGATTTGAAAAGGCTATGTACTGTTTGATTACGACCTTATTCCATTCTGAAAAAGGCAAAACTATGGACCCGATAAAAAGATCAATGATTAGCAGAAGTCAGGGAAGGATGACTAGGCAGAGGACTACTAGGGCAGTGGAGCTATTTTTGTGCAATCCTACAATGGTGAATACATGTCATTATACATTTGTCAAAACACTTGGAAACAACAACACAAAGAATGGACCCTAAAGTAAACTATGGACTTGTTAATAACTTATCAGACAAATGTGGTGACTCACACTTGTAATCCCAGTATTTGGGAGGCTGAAATAGGAGGATCACAGGTTCAAGGTCAGACTCAGCAACTTAGTGAGGCACCCAGCAACTTAGTGAGACCCTGTTTCTAAATTAAAAAGTAAATAAAATAGGGCTGGGGGTGTACCTCGGAGGTAGAGTGCCCCAGGGTTCAATATCCAGTAACACACACACACACACAAAAATAATAATAATAATATATTATTATTTGTCAATATTATTTATCAATATTGACACATATTTATTATAATACTTGACAATATTATTTGTCAATATTGGCTCATTAACTGTTACAAATGCGCCACACTAGTGCAAAATGATAAAAAAGAGAGGACTTTGGGGGTGGGTGAAAGAAGGTGCATATGGAATCTTTAAGTACTTCTCATTCAATTTTTCTGTAAACCTTAAACTGCTCTCTCTCCTCAAAAAGGCAATTAAAGTGAAACAATAGATTACCAGACTGGAAGCAGATTCTAGACCTGGCTCGGCACTAACCAGCTCTGTGACCCTGGCCAAACCACGGCCGGGCTGGGTCTTCGGAGCAGGAGATCACTGCGCAGCCTGCCAAGCTGGAACGTCCTGGGATCGTGGTAAAGGACGTCCGCCTGATTCTCTCCCTCCCTTGAAGAGTGAAAGAGGGATCCAGGGCCCTGCGGCCCCAGGAGGTTGGTGCTGAAAATGTTGCAGAATTTGCAACAAAGGATGGGGACCCATGGCTTCCTTCTTGCACTCAGGGTTCCTGCGTGCCAGGGTGTTGGTGGTCATGGCTGTTTGTTTAGAACAGTCTCCACATCCCACTTCTCAACCATTTTTTAAAAAGTGTTTCTCGGTGCTGATTGTTTTGCAGCCTGACAAGAAACTGGCACCTCAAGATGTGCGGATTGTACAGGAGTGGCTGGGAGAGTGAGCAGGTCTTCCCTTCTGAGCCGACGTGCTGAACTCCCTGGCAGAAACTTGTCTCTGCAGGCCCCGTGGTTGCCATGGGAATGACAACATGCGACTGCTTACCGGCAGTGGTGACCTCCTCGGGCATCCAGAGGCCCCACTCACCTGTCTTCTGCTCTCCTGCCTGCTGCACGGAGCTGGCCCAGAGGAGGGCAAGGTCCAGGCTCAAGTCAGAGTTCTGCTTCTACCCCACCCCTCAAACATCACAATTCTACCTAGCAGATGCCAGCAAGCACCTCGTAAATAACACCATCATCCTGTAAGACCTTTGCTGATGAAGAAAGTGAATGCAAACTCCAACTTAAGTGGATGTTTTCATTCTGCATAAACACATATGTATGGAAATATGATATATACATATATATGTATATCACTTTTAGACTGTGCCTAAGTTTTCCACATTTTTTTAAAACAGTTTGGACACAGACAATAATACTACCAACTTTGGCTTGTGCATGAACTCTGTATATGCAAAAGTTAAACAGATGTGTGTATTTATGATTTTAAAGATGTACATATGTAAAACATTCAATAGTATATTTATCCATACAGTTAATTTCAGAGAAAGACCCAGTATTTACATCTTTTAATTGTGTTATGTGAGACAGTACTGCAAACATCGTTTATGTAGATTGACGTTGATAATTGAAAAACCAAGCAGCTCCATGGAAATTCGTTCTTGGTGGGTTTTGAAACTCTTCCAGACCTAAAATGTATGTGCCGCCAAAGAAAGGGTAATAAAGAGGGAAGCTGAATGTTAACTGATGCCAAAATACTGAATATGGATAAATAACTTTTAAAAATTAAAAAACCTAATTGGGCTTGGGAGGCTAAGACAGGAGGAGGGTCAAGGCCAGCCTCAGCAACTTAGCAAGACCTTCAGCAACTTGGGGAGACCTGTTTCAAAATAAAAAATAAAATAAGGCTGGGGGTGTAGCTTGGAGGTAGAATGTCCCTGGGTTCAATTCCCCAGTACCAAGAAATAAAATAAAAACTATTCCATACAAATTGCAATATCTAAGTTGTTTTTTCTATGGAGGGAAAGAAAGAAGCTCTTTCTCGTGTCAGTGCGTGATATTTGAAAGGGGAAGAGGTGTGAGGTCTGGGTGGAGACCCAGAGGCGGGGAGGCCCAACGACACTTCTCAACGAGGATTCCAGAAGGCCCGGCTTATGAATGCTCCTGCTGTCTTCTGCTCGCTCCACAGAGGTGCTCTCCTTGCATCCAAGATTCAGGGTTTTAGTACTCGTTGTGCTTGGAGAAATTCGCAAATCAGAGGGGATGTGGTTGGAAGTGTTGAAGTGTTTAGCCGCATGTGGAACAGGCCGCTCCGAGATGAAGTGCGCCGTTAGCAGGTTTCAACTCGAGAGTCTCAAGTCTGGGGTCCAGTCGAGATTTATCACAGCCCTGCTCAGAGATTACCGAACATCTTCATTTTTTTTTTTTTTTTTAATGCCCTGGCTTTTTTTTTTTTTTTTTTTCCCCTTTTTAACTGTCCTCCCCAATTGCGTATGTGTCTCTCTCTTTGGGCACGCATTATTAATGTCACTGGCAATTTTGCAAATTTCCCTCTCTTTTTTTAATCAGTAATTCAGCTTTATGAATCTAATAAATATCAGCCTAGACTTAAATGATACATTGGTGAATTCTCAGTCTTCCCTTTCGCTGGTTTTCCTTGGCTTCGGGGCAGATTATCATAGCAATGGAGGCACCTTGTGAGGGAATCAGTGTCCCTGGGGAGGGGCTGGCAGCGTTCAGGTCACTGAATGTTCTTGAATGTTCTAGAAACACACCCTCTAGCCCTAACCTTTAAATACAGAAGCCACAGGTTCTCTCGGGAACTTACAAGGCTCTCTAGTTAAACACCGACGAACAGGGAATGCACAAGGGGAAGGAATAGTCTGCCCCGCCCCGCAGAGCTGCACAAAGCGGCCAGGGGGGTGTAAGGGGGGTGAACGTTACTGTCTCCCCTACTCTCCCCAGGTGCACGCCCCTTCCTGTAAAGTCAGGCTAAAAGAGTCATGGACAGCTTTAAGGAGGCCAAAGGAACCTGGCAGGCAGTGTTTTACTTACACACAGGGCCGGGAGCCCGAAAAGATGCCCCTCCTCCCCAGTCAGCCCAGAAGCGCCCCCTCCAGTTTGGACCAGGACCACGGCCCCTTGGGGGCCCAGGATTAGGACACCGCAGCCATGTGCCATCAGCACGGAGGAAAGCCAGTAGGTAAACTCTGGCCAATCTGGTAAGGACAAAGTACACCATAGGACCCCAAAACGTGGGAGGGAGAGGAAGCACCTGGGAGACTGTCAAATCAGCTGATTCAGAAACCGGGGACCCATAGAAGTTAAGAGGGCGTGTGCTGCAAGAGAGAAGTGACAGTCTTTCCAGAACTTTTTCTGCCCCTCCCTCATTGTTTCTCTGCCCTGCCAAACATGGGATTTGCAAAATAAATAAATAAATGAAAGCACTCCCATGACTTCAGGTAACTGCAGGGAATCGGGAAGCTAGGGAAGGCCCCACCCACCCGTGCCCCACAACCACACGGCAGGCGTCATCACCTCCCACAAGAGGCAAGCGTTTTCCCTACCCCTCTTAGCTCCTACTTGGATCCTCGTGACTTCGCCCTCTCACCTCTACACAAAGCCTGCTGGTGTTGCAAAATACCGACAATGTAAAGTGTAAGTCTTTTAGCTTATACTTTTCTTGCCGTTGTTCCCCAGTGCCTGGCATTGCATAGAGTCCAGGCATGTTCTTGTCCTCTGCCATTAGACTGTCAACTGCTGGCAGCACCTTGGGATTCCCTCAGGACCTCACTTAGAGAGAGCAAGGGCTGGACTTGGTGGCACACACCTGTAATCTCAGTGCTTGGGAGGCTGAGACAGGAGGATCGCAGGTTCAAGGCCAGCCGCAACAACTTAGTGAGACCCCGTTTCAAAATAAAAAATAAAACAGGGCTGGGGGGTGTAGCTCAGAGGTGGAATGCCCCTGGGTTCAATCCCCAGTACCGAGGGGTGGGGGGGAACCTCCCTCGGGCTCTGACAGTGTAGGCCTTGAATCCTGAAGACCTGTGTAATTCTCAACAAATTATTGAATCTTGCCCACTCTTGATTTACTCACCAAAAATCAATGTAATAATACATACTTCTTAGATTGTGTTGAAGATTAAGTTAGGTAATGTACAAAGCTATCAGCTCCTGGAAGCAGTGATTAAGTCACAGTGATGTCGGTGTTAAAGTGCTCAAGAAATATCTAATCAAATGAGCTTCTCCAGGAGTAAGACTCCCATCTGTGATCAACGAATTCTTCTATACATCCCCTCTCTTAGACATTCAGTCACTTACTACTCATTTAGCCAAAAAATATGAAGAAGAGACTCTCTACCAAGTGCAGGAAAAGAAACTAGGGTTGCTGAGACATGCTTGAAGTCTAGTGGATAGACACACAGGCATGCCAATGAGCGACATAAAAAGTTATAGGGCTGTGCCAACCGTGTTACAGAATCCAGTGAGTGCCCCAAGAAGAGGGTGGTCAGCCCGACTTGGAGCAGGATGCAAAGGTGGCAGTCATGAGACACTTGGAGGAAGCAGCGATTCCCACAGTGAGACTTGGACAAAGTAGTCGGTGCTGGCCAGCCCGCCCATCCGTGCACAAGTAAGAGTGTAAGCGCAGGTGGCAGATGGGGAGCAGCATGTTGGCTTTTTGGGGAGAACGGCTGAGGCTCATCGGGGGGAAGGGGCCTGGGTGTGAGTGTGGGTTGGAAATGGGCAGCAGATGACTAGAGAGCTCCATCCAGATCCTGTGAACACCCAGGAACTCACTCAGCGAATGCCAGTCTCCACCCAAAAAAGGTGGACAGAGCTTCCCAGAGAAGGGAACCACTGACGCCACAGTGACCTGGTTTCCTTGTATACAGAGTCAAGGGGACTGTCGTGTCCATCCACCTAGGACGCCAGCCCTTGTCTAACCCCCAGCTGTACCTCTCCCCTGCTAGACCTCACCCACCTGTGCTTTCTGTTTCCTCAGGAGTCAGGTCTTTGAGAGATAATGGTTAATTGTTTAATTTTTTCAAATCCCAGCGAGCAAATCAATAAATTTTGGCTTATTTTATTTATTCCAAGTTCTGTTTTTGCAAATAAACATGGGGTTTGTGGGGTAATGTGTTAACCGAAATGGGTAAAAATCCCAGCAGGAGAATCCAAGCACTCTGGCAACCTTTGAACAAGAGAATTTGGTACAGGGAGTGGGGCTTTACCTCTGCTGCTAGGCTGTGGTGTCAGATCCCTTCCTAGTGTCGATTACCAACAAGAAGATTTTCAGGGGGAAAAATGCCCTTACAAAGGCCGAGGGAACATATGATCGTATTGATAACCACAATTGTGTCTTCTTTTGATTCCATCCCAGCGACTAGCATGTGGTCTCTGCTCAACACATGATAAAAGGGAAGAGGAAGGGAGAGATGAATCTTAATCCATAATCTTTTTTTCACATGGCTTCTAGCATGAAAGTTGGTGGCTAAAAACGATATTTTTTCATTCCTAAGAGGAGAGGGCGAGGGACATAGGTATCCAATTTATTGCCGCTAACCCTTCTATTCTAAAATTTGAAACATCTGAGCTTACAGAAATCATCACATTGTATGCCCTTTATTGGCCACATGGATCTATGTTTATGGAAAGTTTTAATGGTTGCAAAGTCAGATTGCAAAAATGATTCACTTTTTTCGAGGTCTTGATATAGCATGCTGTGTTCTAATAAAATTGTTCAATACCAGCTGTATATAGCTTATAATGCTAATGTCACCCACGGGACCCAGCGATCAGAACCCCTTTGGTAAACGTCCTAGAGTTGAGGTTAAGGCACTGAAGCGCCATAACTCACCAACTTTAATACGAGCTGATGCAATGTGGAAAACCCAACGGCAGACGCAGGCAGGAGAGACTCTTCCTCAAGCTTCAGGGCCCAAGCAATCCTCAGCCTTTTCCCTCACACTCCAAGATCAATGCCTTGCTGACGCCCTCCCCACAGATTTCCAACAATTTAGAAAAGACAGCAAGAAAGCCATGGAAATGATAGATTAACAGGGCCTTCAGGCAGCACCGCTGTAACAAGAAATGACATTTGAACTCTTTGAGCAGAGTTTTTTTTTCCAAGAAAGCACTTTCAAACTCTTGAAAGAGAAACATCAAAGTTTGAAGGGCAGGTATGAAAAAGCCCTTCCCTTCTTACGCCGACGTGACACAAACTCAATCTGACACACACTTAAAGCGGGTTTCGTGTGCCGACCAAGATGAAAAGAAAACGGACATGTGCTTGTCCTAGCGGAACTCACTGCAATTATCTGGCAGCGGATCGAGGCCTCTGTGTTCTGAATTATTGTTCCCTTCTGCCTCCGTCTCCTCCACAGAGGACTGAGGTCAGACATGGTTTTTGAAGGCACTCTTTTACGATACCCAACCTCATAGTAGGGCATGGTGGCTCACTCCTGGTAAGCCCAGTACTTGGGAGGCTGAGATAGGAGGAGCCCAGGTTCCCGGCCAGCCTCAGCAACTTGGCAAGACCCTCAGCAACTTAGTGAGAACTTGTTTCAAAATAGAACATTTGGGGCTATAGTTTGGAGGTAGAATGCTCCTGGGTTCAATTCCTAGAACCAAAAAATAAAATGAGGAGACTTGGGTAGGAGGTTAGAGGAAAGCTGTCATGTGGCTTCAGTCCATTTTGTGCTGTAACAGAAGCCCTGAGACTGCACGATCCACAAAGAGAGTTAGTGCTGGAGGCTGGGAAGGCTGGGAACAAGGCCTCTGGCAAAAGTTTTCTTGCTGCTTCACGCCTTGGTGGCAGGTGACAGGCAAGAGAGGGTGCAAACTGTGCATTCGCACACACGTGAGACAGAGGAACGGGGGACTGAGCCCGATGCACCTTTTTCTCAGGAACCCGCTCCCATGATACAGGACAGAGCCCTCATGACCTAACCGCCCCTGAAAGGTCCCACCTGCCACCATCGCTACGCTGGGATCTGGTGCCAGTACACACCCTTCTCGGACACTTTCAAACCATAGCAAGCCTGTGTCATGGAGCAGCCACGTTGAGGGGCCTCCTTGGACACCCGGCAGAAGCCAGAGCAATTTGGGGTTACAGAAGCTATCAGACGGCTGCCTGAACTTTCAGGGGTCAAGGGTACTGGAAACCAGAGGCACAGACCCTCATCCTTGGGGATGGCAGCCTGTTCTGCTGTCAGTTTCTCCGGCCACCACGTCCAGGCCCTCCCTTGCTGGACAGGAGGCTCCCGGCTCCGGCCAGAGAAGGCCAGTTTGCATCACTTCTCCAGAAACTACGTCTTGTGTTGGCTACAGATGCCTCTCAAGATGTACCCAGAGCCTCTGTCACACAAAGAGAAGTAATGTTTAATGAAAGGAGATAAATCTGATTACCCAGCGCAGAAGAGTGCTGTGATTTTTTAAAATATATATAGACATCCCAGATGTTTAAGAGAAGTCTAGAAGCCGCTCAAGACCACAGCAGTAGCCTCCGCCCTGGCCCCTCTGCTCATACATACTCTCTCTCGCACTAGGCAATTCTCCTCTCTGGAGTTGGACTAATGCCCCTGATCAAAGTGATTCCACGTTGTCTATTAATTCACCAAAAAGTTTCCCCAGTCATCACGCACGGTCCAAAATTCTTTGCTTGGCTCGTGGAACTGTCTGGACTGAACCAGTATTTCCAGAACTATCCCCAGCTCAACTCCAAGCAAGTAGAGTGACTCATCTGTTCTCCAAAAAGAAAAGCCCTTTTCCATCTTTGTTCTTCCGGCCTGGCGCCCGCCCCACATCCATCATCATTTACAGACATTTTGCCGTCTTCCAACACCCAGCTCAATGCTCGCCCTTCCCAGACCTTCCTAACTCTTGCAGATGGAAGCCGTAGGCCCTGCCACCTCTGATCGCCTTTCCTGAATCTCCCCACATGGCTTTGTGTATCACTGCATTCCAAACAGGCTGTGCTCATGAGGAGTAAGCTGTGTTTTGGATTTTTTTCTGTACCACAAAATTTCTGGTATCTCGCAGTACTTAGCCAGACACCCCATGTGTGATATGAACTGGAAAGAGGCTGCTGTGGACTAAATTGTGTCCCTGGGAAATTCATAAATTGAAGCCCTAATCCCCAAGATGATGTAATTGGGGAAGGGGGCCTTTGGGAGATAGATTTAAACGAGGTTACAGTGGGACCCCTTTGGTGGGACCCCTTTGGTGTCCTCATAAGGAGAGATTGTAGATAGTTGGCTGTCTTCCTCTCTCTCTTCTCTCTTCTTTCTTCTTTCTTCTTTCTTCTCTCTTCTCTCTTCTCTCTGTCTCTCTCTCTCTGCCATGTAACCACGCTGTAAACAGGTGGCTGCAAGCTAGAACCCAACCACACTGGCCCCTGACCTCAGGCTTCCCAGCCTCCAACGCCATGTTAGAATATCAACTCCTGTCATTTAAGACACCCAGCCAATGGCATTTTGTCATGGCAGTTGGAATCAACAGGGCCTTTAGTGGTCCTCTGAGTCAGCCTTATTTTAGGCAGTGGTTAAGTACCAGATCCAAAGGGGCAGAGAGAAGAACAGGGATCAAAACCTAGCTGGTCTCCTCAGCCCCAGACCTCAGCTCCAGCAAGCATAACAAGCTCGCCAAATGACGTGGAATGAAAGAACAGACTCAAAGCAGTAAGTGTGTTTTTCTTAAACATGTCTATACCTTAAACTCGTTTTATCCTTGCCTTGAAATAATAAACCAAAGGTCCAAGGGGACTTCCAGTGACGTCTGAAATTCAGAGTTCGGCTTAAAAGGTTGCCAGGGATGAGGACAGAAAGGGAGAGGCCTGTTTTGGTTAGGACAATCTCATCTTACAGAGTTATGAATTATGCAAATGAAAACAGACGGCAGGATTCACAGCCTTGGGAGAGTTCTCGTACCTGCACACAAAACTGTGAACAAGCATTCCGGAGCCTCGCTTTGACTTCTTCTGTTCCTACCATGACTTGACGCAGGAATTCCAGGGGCATCATCTGGAATCCACGCAACGCCTGGCGCAGGTAGCGCCATCTCTGTGCAGCCCGGTACCTCTGCAGTTGAAGCTCCCTTAAGGGTTAGGAGCAAAATCACGTAGTAGCTGATTGTCAAAGAGTGTGTGTGTGTGTGTGTGTGTGTGTGTGTGTGTGTATCGGGAACCCCAGGCTGACCCCTCAACCGTGAGGCCCCAATAAAGACGCTGCCTGAATGTTGCTGATTCAAACCTCTCTTTATTATACCTCTCTCTCTGGGATCGAGGGCACTACACAAGTAGTAACAATCACAGCACAGAAGCCGTCTCTCCAAATAGTGCCTTTCCAACAGACTCCCAATAACCCCTCTCTCCAGCAATCCACCTTCCACTAGCAACCAACAACCTTTCTTCCCAGAACTTCTCCAGCAACCCACTCCAGCAACAACCCAGCCAGCCTCTCACCAGCCACACTCTTTTGGGCGAGAGGTGGAGGCTCTTAAAGCCGCGCAGGGCCTAAGCCACGAGGCGTCTCATACAGCTCTCACCTGGGCCGGCCACGAGCCGGGCGTGCTGGTGCATGCGCTCTGGCGTGGCGCAGCCCTAGAATGATACCACCTGCAGCCACTTCTGGCACTCTGCCAGGCGCCATCTAGAGGCGGGGTCTTTCCGGCCGGGCTAGGCCCCCGACGTGTGTGTGTGTGTGTGTGTGTGTGTGTGAGTGAGTTGAGCTGGGGTTCACCCATACTCTGTATACTTCCCACAGAAGTGTCCACAGAAGTCCCGCAAGTGCCTTCCATCATCCATGTTCTCCAATACCAATAGAGGGCTGGGCTGGGGCCCCAGCTTGTCACTAATTCTCTGTTGACTAGGAGAACTCAGCCTCTCTAGTCCTGTTCCTTCAACTGTGGGAGGAGTGGGTTGAATCATGTTCACTTTGAGTCTCTAAACTCAGACAATCTGTGATTTTCAAAATTAAACAGCATTATATAAGAGATCAGGCCGTGTTATTTCCAAAAGCTTTTGAGCCTGGATCAGATTCCCCAAAAGAATGCAGTATCCACAATACCTACCGCTTCCTCAAACTCATCAGTAGGAAGAAGCGAAGACTATGAATGGAAGGGAGTAAGAGTTTAAGCCCGTCCTGTTGCTCTAGTGGAAAACCCAGCATTAGCCATTGGCATCAACATGGTCGACATGGTCTTGGAGGTAAGTCAAAACCGAGTGTACAAAAGACCTTCTCCTCTGAGATTAGTGAAAAACACATTTCTCAGACACTCACCTCATACATTTAAACCCTTGGTGAGCTGGACATGGTGGTGCACACTTGTAATTCCAGTACTTGGGAGGCTGAGACAGGAAGATCGCAAGTTCACAGCCAGCCCCAGCAACCTAGTGAGACTCTGTTTCAAAAAACAAAAAATAAAAAGGTCTGGGGGTATAGCTTGAAGGTAGAATGCCTCTGGATTCAATCCTCAGTACAAACAAACAAACAAGTAAATAAATAATACTTTGTGAGATCCTGCCGATGCTTATAACAAACATTAGGCCAGCAAGAGCGTAGATCAATAATCATAGCACCCAGAAATTATAGTAACTTAGAAAACAATGTGTACATCACTAGAGATTCCTTTATGCAGAAGCATCTGTATTTATTAATCATATTAATTTTACCAATATAATAGTGAGAATTTAATATGTCATTTCATGCACTTTTTTTTTCCCCAGTACTGAGGATTGAACCCAGGGACATTCTACCTTCAAGGTATACCTCCAGCCCTATTTTATTGTTTATTTTGAAACAGGGTCTCACTAAGTTGAGGAGGGCCTCACTAAGTAGCTGAGGCTGGCTGTGAACCTGAATCCTCCGGTCTCAGCCTCCCTAATACCAGGATTACAAGCGCACGCCACCACGCTTGGCTGCTTTATTTATTTATTTATTTATTTATTTATTTATTTATTTATTTATTGCACTACTGGGGATTGAACTCAGAGGCATTCTACCTCCGAGCTATACCCCCAGTCCTATTTTTTATTCTTTATTTTGAAATTGGGTCTCACTAAGTTTCGGAGGGCCTCACTAGGTAGCTGAGGCTGGCCGCGAACCCGGATCCTCCGGTCTCAGCCTCCCAAATGCTGGGATTACAAGCATGAGCCACCACGCCCAGCTGCATTTTTATTTTTAACACAGATTTTTTAATCAAATTTAAATAATGTCTTCAACAATTCCATATCTTTTCTTTTTTTTTGTTTTGTGCTACTGGGAATTGAACACAGGGTTATTCTATCTTTAAGCTACACTCCAGCCCTATTTTATTTTATTTTATTTTAAAACAGGATCTCAATTACAGTGCCTAGCCTTGTCCCTGAGGTCCTCCCGTCTCAGTCTCTCAACTGGATTACAGGCTTGCGCCACCACACCTGGCAATTCTCAATCTTTAGAGCAACTAAAACTGTTTACCAGGAGAAAGATGTTAAAACAAGTTTTGCCGGGTGTGGTGGTACACGTTTGTAATCCCAGTACTGGGGAGGCTGAGACAGAAGGATCACAAGTTCGAGGCTAGCCTCAGTTACTTAGTGAGGTCCTCCGCAATTTAGTGATACTCTATTTCAAAATAAAGAATTAAAAATAGGGCTGGTGGTATAGCTCAGAGGTAGAATGCCCCTGGGTTCAATCCCCAGTTCTACAAACAAACAAAACAAAACAAAAACAGATTTTCAACAAGTGGGAAATAAGTCATGGTCCAGAAGAGACCAGGTTTTAACAAAGAATTATCAGGATTTATTAACACTGACTTCCAAATCCCATTTTGCATAATCCTGGTGTTCTGTCTTGGTTCATGTCTGCACGTAGGATGGCAATTTCAAGGGTTCCTCTCATCAGAAGCTGTGCAAAAGAGGGATAGCAAGAGAACCCATTCATGGAGGAAACACAGCTTGGCCTGAGATGAGGCTGTGTATGGTTACATCCACTCCAGGTCTTTCTTTCCCAGCAGTATATTTATTTATTTTTAATTTTAATATTTATTTGTTTGTTTGTTTGTTTGTTTTTAGTACTGGGGATTGAACCCAGAGGCATTCTACTTCTGAGCTACACTCCCAGCCCTTGTTTTATTTTGAAACAGGGTCTCACTAAATTGCTGAGGCTGGTCTTGAACCTGTGATCCTCCTGTCTCAGTCTTCCAAGTACTAGGATTACCAGCGTGCACCACTGCGCCCTGCCAACCACCATGTTTTGGTTGTTTTTAATCCAAGGCTGGTTGAATCCTCAGACCCAGCAGCTGCAGATGCAGAGGGCGGACCCCACTGATCTCACGGGTCCAAGAAGCTCTTCATGAACTGCAATTGGAGAGCCGTGGACCTATGTCCTGGCTGAAAGATGGTGTTGGAAACATTCCCTGGGGTTGTATCCTGGCTTTGTCATTAGTTGTGTATTACTGACCAAGTTAGAAAGCTTTCGTGGGCCACAGTTTCCTCAATTCTGAATGGGAATAATAAACAGTACCTCCCATAAAATACTGTTTGAAGAAGAAAAAGGTCAAAGAATATATGTGCTTACCCCAGTACCAGGTGTAACTGGTTGAGACAAATATTCACTCCCATGCTATCTACAATTGTTGTTTGTATTCCTATTCCTTTGGGCTCCTTTGTAAAGCACTTTGCATATTAAAAGGTGGTGAACGGTACCAAGAGTAGTGACCTTCTCGTTTCTCTTTCATTTTGCCAAAAGAAGATCAAAGTCAACAACAAACCACTCAATACACTGTCAATAGATGTTCGTTGACTAACTGAAGAGCCAGGTACAGGAAGAGGTCAGTGCAGATACATAGATGTATACCAATTTTTACTTTCAGGTTTTATACGAGAGAGGCTTCAACCCCTGAGTTTAAATGAAAAACATGAAGATTTTTGAAAAGACCAAATGTTTGACCATAAGTATTATAAAAGCGATTCTAGACCCGAGACAACCCTAGCATGGTACCTTCAATTCTAAAGAGAAAATTAAAATAAGTAGCCTATCAGGCACGAGACAATAAAACAAAACTTATCCAAATTTGTTACTGGGTATCTCTCTGAGAAATATATGATTTTTATTTATTTATTTGTTTGTTTATTTATTTATTTATTTTTGCAGTGCTGAGAATTGAACTCAGGGGCATTCTGCCTCTGAACTATTCCCCCAGCCCTATTTTTTATTCTTTATTTTGAAACCGAGTCTCACTAAGTTGCTGAGGCTGGCCACGAACCCGGATCCTCCAGTCTCAGCCTCCCGAATGCTGGGATTACAAGCGTGCACCACCATGCCCGGCATGTATGGTTTGTAAATGTTGGTTATTCTCCTTTTTTAATAGGATGTGGATTTTTTTTTCTGACTCTCTCCCAAGGGGGGAAAAGAGTAATGGAAAGGAGGGAATTCCCAGTTGTTATTCATATTATTTTTTAATTTGAGCCAAAGTCATGGCCTTCACAAGCAATGACAGCAGAAACTTTTATGCAAACAACAGTCTTTCCACTCTCAAAGGCTTTAAGGACCGTTGGATTTCAAGGAATAAAATAGCTGGGAAGTTACTACATTTGTCATATTTCAAGCTGAGTGTGTAAATAATAAAGGTCAAACTCGGAAAACAAGGTCGGTAATCCCCCGGTGACCAGCCAGACTCGAGTTCCCATCATTTATTCATATGTTGATAGACTTCCCCAGGAAGCCTGGGAAAATAACAGAAGTAACTCAACTTCCCCCAAGAGAAAAGGCCTCATTTTTCCTTGGCAGATTCATTCCTAATCACATAGCAGGGAACCATTATTAACATCTGGATATTCAAAAAGAGCCACTGAATTATTATAAAAATGTTTCAAATCATCAGCCTAAAACTCAAATGATCTACAATGTGTATGATGCTTTTCCCCTTTTAGTCAAGAAGATAAATGGAGAAATTCTGCCTATTTCAACTTCCATTACACATTTGTTTTTAATCTGGGAAATCCATGTCTGCCTACTGTACCTCCATATCAAAGCCTGAAATGTCAGCGCAGGCGGCCGCTCCTCCCACCACGGGGTTCTTCTAAGAGTACGGTTTTAGGAGTGGGATTACTGCAGAAATTAATTGGCTCAACACAGCCACAAGTCAGAGACTAAGACTGAATTACATTCTCTTCTAGTATCCTTACATACTGATGGAGCTAAGAATGGGGAGATCAAATGTCTGCCATCCTCGAGACAACAGCCCCTTTCTCCTTCAAACACTTTCTAAGAAGTGATTGTCATGACTCACTACAAACACACTCAGACATTTCAGTGCTCTTTGCCAAACCTCAAGTCTTCAACATCGGGAGTGGTGGCACTTGATAAATACAAGTCAATGCTCTAGCCGAAACCTTCTAGTAGCTTCCCATTGCTCCGGGACATTAGATACATTTCCATGGTGGCTGCTAGGGCTCTGCTTATGTCTCCATCAAGAGAGCCGGGCGTGTGGTGGTGTATGCTTGTAATTCCAGTACTTGGGAAGCTGAGACAGGAGGATCACAGGTTCCAGGACAGCCTCAGCAAGTAGTGAGACTCTCGGCAACCTTGGGAGACCCTGTTTCCAAATAAGAAATAAAAAAATCAGATGGGGGTTATAGTTCAAAGGTAGAATGTGTCTGGGTTTAATCCCCAGTACCATCAAAATAAAAACAGAGAGAGAAAGCGAGCAATCGGGCCCTTGCCAGATGTGGAATCCCAGAAATGAGACAGGAAGATCACAGGTTCAAAGCTATTGCAATGTAACTTAGCAAGACCCTGTCTCAAATAAAAATAAATAAATAAAATAGGTCTGAGGATGTAGCTCAGAGGTAGGATGACCCTGGATCCAACCTCAAGTATGAAAGAGATATAGAGATAGAGATAGAGATAGAGATAGAGAGAGAGAGAGAGAGAGAGAGAGAGAGAGAGAGATTGATTGATTGGGCTCAGGTTAAAGAAAAAAAACAGTTTTGGACTGTCCCTGTCACTCCCCACCCCTCCCCCAGCAAGGATGTTTGCTAAAATCTTTGCAAGCATTTATTTAAGCAAAGCCTATTCCAAACTTGCTGCCCTAGAATGGAGATCAACTTCCCACCATCTGAGGCCGCCTCCCCACGTGCACCTGCTCCAGCCCCTTTCTTTCTGCACTGCGGGCTCCTCTGCCCTGCTCCTCCCGCTGGTTTCTCCTGGCCCACCCCTGCTCAGCCTCCATCTGGGCACAGAGTGGTTTCCTCGAGGATCCCTCGCCCACTGAGCACACACTCCGAAGGCCTCCTCTGTCGAGCTGCGCACCCAGTCGCTAAGTAGCTGTGGAGGGAGTCCATTTTTAAATGTCTGGATCTCCGATAAACGTCGAGAGCAAAGACTAGAACTGTCTAGTCTGGCGTAACCTCCTCAAAGCCTGGAGGAGACCCTCCAGATGCGGCCTCAGAAAAACATTTCTTCACTGCACAAGAGAGTGTTTAACAAGGCAAAGTCCTTCCTGGCTAAGCTTTACATTTGGGTAAGAGTCATTGAAGTAAATAGCAAGGACTATCACAGAAGGGAAAACTTTTGGGGGGCGTGGTATTGGGGATTGAACCCAGAGGTGTTTTACCTATGAGCTACATGTACTCCCAGCCTTTAAATTTTTTTTTTTAATTTGAATCAGGGTCTCACTAAGTTGCTGAGGGTCCCACTAAGTTGCTAAGGCTGGCCTCAAACCTGAGATCCTCCTGTCTCAGCCTCTCAAGAACATGCCAGCTGGGAAAACTCTTTATAGTCTATTGGATGTAGAGAAGAGAAAAGGAAAAGGCGTCCTCTCTCTCTCTCTCTCTCTCTCTCTCTCTCTCACACACACACACACACACACACACACATACACACACATATACATTACATCATCATCCACTAAGAATAGTTGCCACCATTTTGAAAAGAATACTAAAAGGTCTGTAGGGTGCTGAGACTTCACTTCTGTTGAGCTGCAAAACCACGGTGTGCACAGATGGAAGTTTCCCCCTATAGAGAAATCGCTATGCTCACACGCTCATCCTGCGTGTCACAACTGTCCCCAGAAGAGTCACGCTGGGTTCCTCCCGGGTGTGTTTTCCAACTCTATACTCACCTCTGGCATCCTAGAATGAGTGACATTACATGTGAATCTTCAGGTCCCAGCCAACTCTCGCGTGTCCTGATGGTGATTCAAACACTTTCCAGGTTGTCCTGGGGCGAGGACCCTGCCAGGGAAGGACGTGTCCAGTGTGTCCTGGGCTGGCCCGGCTTCATGAACAGGCGTGAGGTGGAAGCCCCGTGCTCCCCTTGGCACCCGGAGCTTTCATCTTGTGTTTTGTGCATAGGGATTGTTTGTCTTAGTTTCTGGCAGCAATTTTAACAACTGTCTTTAATTTTACCCTTTCTCATCTTCTCTGTCAAGTAATTACCATAGTTTTCATTAAAATACACTGTGAGGAACTTTAATATTTGATTTATAATTAAATATAAAAGGCTCCATAAATCCCTTTGAAGAGCAGAGCAACACATTCCGATGTTGGGACAGGAGCAAAATTATGGCACTGTACTTGTTTTGTACAATTCTGATGTTCCTATATTGTGTTTGATGCCAGCTTGGAGCTGTATCTGGCCTTTTTTTTGTTTACCAGCTACTGCATTTACGTACTTTTTTTTTGCTAAGATAAAAACATACCAAAAATCTGACTTGGAAAAATCCAACATTTCAATTATCTGACTGACAGTTGAAGCATGAGGAATGGTTTCTCGTCACTGGACTTGTGCTGATGTGAGCTCTGAATTTTTCTAAAGTGGCTTCTCATGCAGAGACCTGCCACACAACTGGCCGTGGAGGGAGGAAGGATAAAATTCCAAGGTGAAAGGTATTAAACACAGACTTATTTTTCAGCTTCTCCTCTGGCTCCACCCCCAGCAGACCTCAGGCCTAATAACTCCAGGAAATGCAAAGCAATTAAACTTCACTTGGTGTAAAGTTGAAGAAACTGTCCCACGTGAAAAGAATGTTTCGTTGCCACATTCCACCGGTGGCGATAAACAGGCAAATTCCCTGGTTTTGATATAGTCGAATGAGCCTTCAAGGGGCTCAGGTTGATTTCGTTTTAAAAAGTTGAATTTATGGGACCGAGGATTGAAAGGTTTGTACTGACATGTTTAAAACCCTCTTTTAAAAAGTGGCATATTGCATCGTTCCATTTAAGTATTCACACCGCAGACTGAAACATAATCTGTTTACTGAAAAAACAACTTTTTATTGCCCTGTGAATAATTTCCCATTGAAAAAGAAAACAATGTACAGTATTTTAGTGCTTTGCGAAACATCTGGAAATTTTTCTCAGTTTGCTAAAGCTATGAAGAATTTGCATCCACATTCAAACTACTTAGTTTTTAATTCGACACAGAGCAACTTCAAACACACTGTTGAATCAACCTAAATTTGCTTCAGAAAAGCACCAGTTTTCAAAGGCCCACTGAGGGCATGCAGGAAAACAGAGCAGCCAGACCACCGCTAGGAGAGGCTAGTTTCACACTGAGCCAATTCGGGATATTTCCTCTTTTTGTCCCCATTGGTCTGAACAGTATAAAGGAGACTGTATTAGCTAGGGCTACACCAGCTCCAACAAAGACATCTCCAAACTCAGCCTGGTGGAAGATTTTTTCTTGCTCACCTAACTCACCAACCTGGGAGGTAGGAGGTGTGACTGCCACCATCTTTGTCTCCGCCATCTTTAACAAGGAGCGGGGCGCAAGGAGAAAGAGTGTGGAGTCAAGGAGCTGGGCCCTGGGACACTCCCATCCCTTTGGCTAAAACTCAATCGTTTGACCAGACAAACCCCAAGGAAGGCAGGAATTGCAGACAAGTTGTCCCTGGAAGGAAAAGAAAGGCATCTGGCAAGCAGCTAACCATTCCTTAGGTCCTAGGCAGCATTTTACAAGATTAAGTTTTCCCCACAATTCCCCACTGCACAGATGTGTCCAGTGTTCCATGTTGACTTACAGCCCTTCTTGGTGTCTCAATGTAAAGCATTCTATTAGAGGTATGAGAGTATTTCTCACTTAGTAATGGGTACTCAGCATCATTTGACTGCAACGTTCTTTCCTGATTGCAGCTCCTTCAGCTGTAGTCTTCTTTGTGAAAGTTGTGAAGTGGCACTAATTATGATGACAGCAAAGTAACCAAATTCAAGCCCTGGAAAGGAGTACATGTTGGAGAGTCAAAAATCCTTTATGTGATTCATTCTTTTATTTATTTTTTCCTCCTAAGACTTTGTTTGTTTGTTTATTTGTTTTGGTGGTACATGCGTTGAAATGTAATCCCCATCGAGGTGGTAGCAATAGATGGGACTTTGAGGAAGTAATGAAGCCACAAGCATTTTCCCCTCATGTATCGAGGAGTGCCCGGTGAAAGGGCTGGAGAAACTAACTTGGGCCTTTCTTTTTTACTTTTTATTTGTGTGTGTGTGTGTGTGTGTGTGTGTGTGTGTGTGTGTGTGTGGTGTGTGTGTGTGTTTATGCGTGTGTGTTACTGGGGATTGAGCCCAGAGGCATTCTACCTCCAAGCTACACCCCAGCACTCCCCCCCTTTTAAGTTTTTTCTTTGAAACAGGGTCTTAGGATGCTGAGAGTCTCACTCAATTGCTGAGGTCTCAGCCTCCCAAGAACTGGGATTATAGGTGTGTGCCACCATGCCCAGCTTAATTTTGGCCCTTTTGTCCCTCCGTCCATCACCATCTGAGGTCCCCCCCACCCCACCCCCAGAGTGTGCAGCAACGAGGTATCATCCTGAAGCAGAAACCAGGTCATCACTAGGCACCAAACCTGCTGGTGTGTTGATGTCAGACTTCCCAGCTCCTAAAACGATGAGAAATAAATCTCCCTTCTTTGTAAACAACGCAGTCTCCAGCAATTGGTTACAGCAGCACAAACAGACTGAGACAATGAGTTTATTATATATACAGCCCTTGAGTTTGTATTGGTATTGACAATTTGATAAAATTTTGGAAATTTACCACACTTTTGCAGCCCTACTGGGATAGTTATTAATGTTCTAATCCACATGGAGATATTTAAAAGAATAGGATGTTTGTCTGAGAGCTGGTGAGCAGTCCCCTCAGAACCGCATTCAGCTCTAACTACAGTTGCCTCCTCCCTTCCCATCTCTGTGCCTACCTGAGGGACAGAATGCTGCGCTCTGTAGTTGGAACCCCAGTAGCTAATCTGACATATGGCAGAGAGATGGCAACTCAAAAATAACTAGCTTGGAAGGAATAGTGACAAAGAGGAAACTCATCTACATGGAAGTCAAAGTGAGGAAAGACTTTATGGGGGAAAAAAAAAGAGTGTCTTCATTTCCAAAAAAAAGGCAACAAAACAGTCTTGTAGCATTAGTAATCTACCTAACACACAGCAGGTCTCAAATGCAAACCAGGCGCCGTCTTTGCATGAAGGTTTGGAGATCACCGAGAAAGTTCCGTCCAAGTGGGTATTGCAGCTTGGAGTAAGGAGATGGCCGATATCAAGGGAGACATTGTGCTGCCGGTTCTTTGAAATATCTCCAGTTCTACTTCCAAGCACATAGAAAGTTCTCCAGAAAAGTCTTCTAACCACCTTTTCAACTTCTCTCTCCCTTTGGCTCCTGCAGAGAGAGAGATGAAGTCAAGATGTGAGCGATTTAAGCAGATCTAAAGATGAGGGGAAATTTTTGACTTTTTCTTTTTTCTTTCCAATCAAACCCTGGGCAGATTGCATCAAGGAGATAGAACAACACATTGCCCAATTATTATAAGAATATACTTTTGATACACCTGTTTTCCTTCTCAAAGCCAACTTTGATGACCTTCATTTTACCTCTGAAATGGTATAAATTTTCCCTGAGAACTTTATCTCATCCTGACACCAATTAGCACATGAGTTTCAGCAGCCAAATCCACGACAATTTAAGCCATACCTTTGAAGAAAAGGAAACACTAATCGAAATGAAGACTGTCCCAAAACCAATTGAACAGGTGTGCATTTCCATAATGGCTGCACGATTCAGCAACGAATTGGTGTTTGCTGCTTTTGCTTGTGAACTGAATTAGTAATCTTCACAGGCCCTGTCCCGGTGATTGAAATAAATTACTTTGTTAAATTGCGAAGCAGGTTGACCCATCTGTTGGCCCATGAATGTTCAGATTCTCAGAGGGTTTATTATTCCAAATAATGACTGCCATATGCAGCGGTAAACAGTTCCTTTATAACTGACTGAAGGATTTGGTACTGCTTTTGAAGGCAATTTATATAAAGCTGTTCGTGTTCCCCTAAAAGGATCTGCCCTTCAACTAAACTTCCAGAAAAGTTGTCTGGATCGGTTAATCCTAGCTGAGACACCCTGTTCTCTTTGCACAGGAAAGAGGAAAGGAAGAACAGAAACGTGTGTTCCAGGAGGAGGACCTACTATGTGACAGGCTGCCGTACCCTGTCACAGAGGTTAAATGACTCCTCCAAAGAGCACTGCGACTCCTACTCAGTCGTCTTTCCCCAGGACACACGACATATGGGAGCATCTAATAGGAAGAGTTCCCCTCAGAGGCGCAGCGAGAATTCTGTGCGGTCACTACTCAGCCTCCTGGGAGAACCAAAGTAGACAGCGTGGAAGCCCCTGTTCTGATTCTGCCTTGTCGCCTCTGCTCTAAAACCCGAACCCCACTCTCCTCTAAGGAAAGGGCAGGGCTTTGAATTCTCACTGGCAAAGCCTCTAATAGGAACGCTTTTTTTTTTTTCCCCATGGATTCTTTTATTTTATTTTGTGGTACTTGGGATTGAACCCAGGGGTGTTCTATCTCTGAGCTATACCCCCAGCCCTATTTTTTTTTTTAATTTTTATTATTCAGCATGGATTTTTTTTTTTTTTTTTTTTTTTTTTTTTTTTTTTTTTTTTTTTTTTTTTTTTTTTTTTTTTTTTTTTTTTTTTTTTTTTTTTTTTTTTTTTTTTTTTTTTTTTTTTTTTTTTTTGCAGTACTGGGGATTGAACTCAGGGGCATTCTATCTCCGAGCTATACCCCCAACCCTATTTTTTAATCTTTATTTTGAAACAGGGTCTCACTAAGTTGCGGAGTGCCTCACTAGGTAGCTGAGGCTGGCCATGAACACGGATCCTCCTGTCTCAGCCTCCCGAATGCTGGGATTACAAGTGTGCGCCACCACACCCGGCTAAGCACGGATTTTTTTTTATACATTTCTTGATAGGAACGCTTTAAAAACAAAACTCTGTGGGCCTCGTTTCAGATGTGCCTCTCCTTGCTTTTTACCATCCTCGTTTTCAAGCGTCCCCGGGGAGGATGCTTGCCCTGCTCACACGAGGTCCGTCACTGCTCCGGCCTCGGACCAACCTGATTTGTTCACGATGTTCCCCGTGACGCGCCGCAGCGAGGTTGCAGATGTAAAATTGCAGATGTAAAATGGCCCGGCGCCAGCACATGGCCGGCTCTCCTGGTATTCAACTGCGGTATTAATCATGTGCGGAAAGGTATTTCCCCCCCCTCTGTGAAAAATGAAATGTCTAATCCACAGTATGGAATGAGTGCCCTGAAAGCCCTGGAAGAAGCCCTTCTCTTAACGGGAAAAGAATAAAGCTATTAAAAGAATAAACCTTGGCATGTGACATGATGACAGTGGGATTTTTCTGACGAGCTAAATGAATAAGCGCCCTCTCCTTTGATTTATGCTGGCTCAAAGAATCTCTCCGAGCTTCAAAAGGCAGAGAGCACATTTGCAGATGCCGATGGTCTGCACGCCCTTTGTTTAAAGGGAGTGAGTGGCTAAGCTTGAACCAAAGGCAAGCATTTGACAGGCAGAAACCTGAAGGGTCGGCCCCCAAGTGCTCAGCCCGAGGGGAGAGGCAGTGGCTTGGGGTCTTGCCAGGACCTCTGGTGGAGAAGGCATGCTCTCATTTCAACAATCCCCCTCCCCCCCACCAGGTACCTCTGCATGAGCCAAAGCCAGGCCCTGACTCTGTGGTTGGTCTCCTTCCAAGACCAGAGGAAATCAGGCCTGCTCCTCTGCTGTCCACTTGAATCCTGAGAGGGAGCTAGAAGTTAGGACTGCTTTACACCCCCACCAAAGATGGAGCCAGAAAGAAACAAAGTCCACATAAAGGACCTTAGGAAAGGCTGGATATAAGCTGGGTGTGGTGGCTCATGCTTGTAATCCCAGTACTTGGGAGACTGAGACAGGAGGATCACAGGTTCAAAGCCAGCTTCAGCAACTCAGTGAGGCCCTCTGAGACTTAGTGAGACCCTGTTTCCAAATAAAATATTTAAAAAATAGGTCTGGAGGTATAGCCCAGAGGTAGAATGCCCCTGGGTTACATCCCCAGTACCAAGACAGAAAGAAAAAAAGAAAGAAAGAGAAAAAAGGAAAAGGCTGGATATCTAAAAATAAAATCCTGACCAAGCCTACCTAGACATCAGAAAGGATCACCCAGGTAATGTCCATTGAGAAGAAAAATTTGTAATTGAATTGTGTGTTGTGTTTATTTAAATCAAGAACAGCAGGTACATTTATTATGTCTCCATAAAGAAACAATAAAAATAGAAAAACATGAAATGCCAGACAAACCCAAATTGAAGAAAAAAATTATGAATTTAGAAATATTTTACAAAAGAGTCAGCCTCTTCTATTCTTCAAAAGTCATGAAAAACCAAGATTGAGGAACTGTCCCAGATCAGATGAGAGTAAAGAAAGATCACAGGGCGTGGTGGTACAACCCTGTAATCCCAGTACCTGGGAGGCTGAGACAGGAGGGTTGCAGATTCGAGGACAGCCTCAGCAATGTAGTGAAACTTGTGACAACACATAGAGATACCCTATTTCCAAAAAATAAAAAAGAGCTAGGAGTGCAGCTTGGAGGTAGAATACCCTGGATTCAATTCCTAGAACCACCAAAAAAAGGAAGGAAGGAAGGAAGGAAGGAAGGAAGGAAGGAAGGAAGGAAGGAAGGAAGGAAGGAAAAAGATAATCATGAGCTGTGTAGGATCATAGATTGGATCCTGGACCAGATAAAGGACATTAGTGTTACAACCAGGAAATGCATAGATTAATTAATAGTTGTTAAGTTGAGCTGTACACTGGTTAACAATGTTCTATCAATGTTAGCTTCCTGGTTATAGATTGTTGTACTATGACTATGTACGCTACTAACATTTGGAGTAAACTTTGTGCCGTTTCTGCAAACTCTTTGGTAAGTCTGAAATGATTTCAGAATGGAATACTTGTTTAGAGGTGCTGATGCAGAAGGGCCCCCGATGAGCAGCAGCAGCCCGAGGCCCAGTTCCTCCAACGCAATCCTCGCCCCCAGAAGCAGCCGCTCTGAAATCTTTCATCTGCTTCTTCAACTATTACCCACCTATGACTAAATATTATGCTGAAAACACCATATCTTCATTCATTAATTTTAGACAAAAATTACTGTCTTTCCGCCTTGATGGAAGAGAATTTTATTAACTTCACCAGCCCTCTCTTCTCTTCCCAATTGTGTGTGTGTGTGTCTGTGTGTCTGTGTTTCTACTTTGAAATAATTTTAGACTTTGGAAAAGGTTGCAAACACCATACAGTTCTCTGTTACCCTTTACTCAGTTCTCCTTAACGTCACCTAACAATAGTACGATGATCAAAACTAAAAAATGAGCAGTAGTACAATACCACTAACAGACTGCAGATTTTATTGGGATGTCTGTGGCCTTTCCACTCTAAAGTTTCATTCTGGATGCCACGACACTTAGTCATCACTTCCACTTAGTGTTCCCTGGCCTGTGACAGTTCCCCCATCTTCCCTTGTATTTTCATGAGCTTGACATGTTTGAAAACTACTGGTCAAAAGTTTTATAGAATGCCCATCCATTTGAATGCATCTGATGTTTTCTCAAGATTAGACTGAGTTATCAATTTTTGGAAGGAATCCCACAGAAGTGATGTGCTCTCTGCAACATTTCAGGGCTAAAATATCAACATGTCTTATTCACTCAATTAAAGTGGCATCTGTTTCTTCAAGGAAAGGTTACTTGATTCTCCCTCTTCATTAGAAGCAAGTCACTAAATCTAGCCTATGCTCAAGGGGACATCAACTGGGTTTCAATTCCTGGAGAGAGGGATATCACAAGAATTTGTAGACATATGTTTAAGCCTCCAGAGTGATAAATACACACTTTGGAGAAGATTATTTAAGGCTAGGCGCAGATCTCCAATTTCTCTTTAAAGGTTTTTTTTTTTTTTTTTTTTTTTTTTTTGCAGTACTGGGGATTGAACTCAGGGGCGTTCTACCTCTGAGCTATACCCCCAGCCCTATTTTTTATTCTTTATTTTGAAACCGAGTCTCACTAAGTTGCGGAGTGCCTCACTAGGTAGCTGAGGCTGGCTGCGAACCCTGATCCTCAGGTGTCAGCCTCCTGAATGCTGGGATTACAAGCATGTGCCACCATGCCCGGCCCACTGTTGCTGACTTCCTGGGTGGATCTGGCCCACAACAATCATGACTGTGAAGTTCTAATGGCGATTTTCTATTTCCCTCATTTGCCCTACATTGATTAATTGGAATTCTTTTGTGAGGAAGAGTTGTGCCTTTTCTTCCATGTGCTTATTTATTCAATAAGATGCATCATCAATATTTATTTTATTCTTTGGGTTGTTATCCAATACTACCATTGTTGATTTTGCTTCTCAGATCTTCCAGCTCTGGCCTTTGGCAACTTTCAGGTTAGACATTATAGCCTTTTGATACATCCCATCACCTCCTTTTTGTTTGTTTGTTTGTTTTGTTTTGTTTTTCTTACCTGGTTTTTAATATTCTGGCAACACAGGATGCTCCAATCCTATTTTACAGTTTCATTGTCACAGCCATAGAATTTGCTATTTTTCCACAAACAACTCATTGTATTTACTGGAGAATGGTATTTAGGAGCCAAAATCTAAGCTGAGTGTGTTCATTACTCAGGGATACCCCCGCTTCTGGGCCCTCTTAGTGGACAAAGCTGGGTGTGTGTGTGTGTGTGTGTGTGTGTGTGTGTGTGCGTGCTAACCCATGTACATTTACTACTGTATTTGTCTAGCTGTACACATACTTAAAGAATCAAGAATTCCTACTGATATCTATAACTCCAATCCAGCACTGCAGAGTTCATTCTAGCATTACTTGCTTGCTTATCTGTAACCTTTCTCTTCCATTGAGAGAAACCTGGCTCTCATTAGCTACAATTGATCATTGCTAGTATACAGGCATCTAATTGACTTTTTTATGTTGCTCTTGGATCCTGCAACTTGGCTAAATTAATCTCTAGTTCCAGAAATACTGTCATAGATTCTTTGGAATTTTCTATACAGCCAATCATGTTGTCTGCAAGTAGATACAGTTGTATTTCTTTTTCCCCCCAATATGTATAGCTTTTTTTTTTTTTTTGGCTTTTTAATTTCACTGAGTAAGAGTAAGAGAGAGCCTCTTGCCTTGTCCCCATTCTTTTGGGGAAAGCTTTCAGTCTCACATCAAGTATGTTAACTATAGATTAACTATAGATTTCTCATAGATGTCTTTGTCAGGTTGAAAGTTTTCCCTTATATTCTTAATTTTCTGAGAATTTTTATCCTGAATGAATAATGAATTCACCAGAGCTTTTTCTACATTTGTCAGGATGATCAAGCTGAGTGTGGTGGTATATGCCTATAATCCTAGTACTCAGGAGGCTTAGACAGGAGGATTGCAGGTTCAAAACCAGCCTCAACAACCTAACAAGATTTGCAGCAACCTAATGAGACTCTGCTTCAAAAAAATAAAAATAAAAATGGCTGAGGAGGTAGAATGCCCCTGGGTTCCACCCCCAAAACCACAAAAGAGAGATGATCATATGGCGTTTGCCTTTTAGTCTATTATGGTAAACTACACCCATTCAACCAGCATGGCATTACTGAGGTGCACCTCACTTGTTCTTAATGTATTCATCTTTTTATACAATGGGATGCACCTGTATTTTAAAGAAACAGTAGTCTGTGGTTTTCTTTTCTTGTGATGTCTCTAATTTTGGAGTATAGAGATGGAAGAGGAGATGGTGAGGAGATAGCTCTAAAGACCACCTACCATTTTAGAGGTTGAATATAATGAAAACCAGAGCACGATATGAGCCAGGGGAAACTGAAAGATTTAAAACTAATAATGTAATTTGAAAAAAAAAATCATGAGTTTTTAACACACACACACACACAATTAGTATTCAAACCAAATTCTATCCTTTCTTAAAGAAGAAAAGGGGCTTGAGTCAGCGCTGCCAGCAGAGTCTGGCAAAGCCTGTAGTTTTTTTCTCTCTGCACCCCACAAAGAGAACAAATTTGGCCAGAGTCCTTTTGGATTCCCTACTATATAATGTTGGCAGTAATGTTAACTGCACTCTCCTGAGACTTCTAATTAAATTTCAAAGTTTAATGAAAAGAGAATGCATTCCTTCTTTAGCAATATGCTGACTTGTTTAGTAGTTGGATGGATTTTAGCAACCCTTTCAAAATAAGCTGGGGATGAGTACGTGAGGTGTACAATGACATTATATGTGCCTGGAATAAAGGACCAGAAAATTCTGGCCTGAATACAGTGGGTGTTAATAGATATTTGTTGGCTAAATCTGTGTATTTAAAGCTTATTACACTCTTGGAATGATTGGCAAATCTCATGCTACTCAAATTTTCACCATTCTCTGTCAGGCAAACAAAAACTGTGAATTTTTCTTACATAGTCTCATTCTCTTTGACTTTCTACCCATTTGTGTCCTGGAAGAAAATTCAGGGCATTAGTCTCTTGTTTGATTATACTCACCAAAGCAGTGTTTGTCAAATGCTCAAAGTCATATTTAATTCACATTTGTCTCAAGAGATAGCACGCTGCCTTGGCCAAGAGCAGATTAGGTTACAACCTCCCTGCCCATTCCCAGTTTCAAGTTGAGAACAAAGAGATTCTCAGCTTATGAGCACAGTTCTTGCCCAAGATGTCCAGCAACAGAAAATTGGTCTGGGAACTTTGTGCCATGAGCCTCAAATAATCTGCATATAAGTCATAGCTATGACTTTTTTGCATCCTTCAAGCCAGGCGTGGTGCTGAGCCCTTTATACCTATACTTAATCCTCACAACCAGCCAGTGTGACTGCACCAGCCATCACCCAGTGCCTTTAAGGGGGAGACTGCATCTCAGGCCAGAAGATAGAGGCCACCTGAGATAGTAATTTCAAAAATGATACCTCGAATCTCTGTCCTGAACATCAATCATGAGCCTCACTTGTAGCTGAGATTTTGCTAGTAGTGTGGCGGGGGCCGGGGGTGGGGGGGGAGTTCGGTTTTGAGTTTATGGGAACAGGGGAGGTGGGGTCAGAAAGTGGCATTCATTGCATTTCAATAACAGTTGCTGATCTGGAAACCATATTGTCTCATTTAATTTATGAAAACAATTAAAGTCAGATATAACCCCTGTTTTGCAGAGGAGGAATCTGAGGCTTAAGGCTTAAGAGGTAGAGGCAGTTTCAAGTTCAGGTCCGCCTAACTCCCAAATATACTTTCCCAGCACACAACATATTCCCTCAAGATTCCTTCTGGATTGAGAAATGGCGCCAGTGGCTTGGTTTCCTATGCCAGCAATTCTCCAACACTGAAAATAGGGTTCCGCATTTGGAGGGGTGAAAACTTTGGGAGCCAATCCGTTTTTCAAGCACCCTATTTTAATTATACCCAGAAAAAGCTTACACTACAGCATCTGAAACCTTTTTAAGGTGGTTTTTTGAAACTTTGAATCAAATTAGCCAAGAATTCTCTACCATCAACAGTACAGCCGGATTTCAGAGCCCTTGGCCTGGGCCACCCCACAGCATGTGGCGAACCTGCCTAACCCTTCTCCTTCCTTGAGGTCTTCAGTCTTCTCTCCCTGGGTCTTAGCATGGCTGGTTCCTCCTCGTTCAGGTCTCTTCTCAGTGTCACTTCCTCAGAGAGACGTCCTTGACTTCTCCCCACCAGTCACTCTCTCTCCTGTGAGCCTGTTAGGTAGGGCCCCTTCATAGCACAAACCACCATCAATGTTCTCCCCTTTCTTTTTTGACTGCTGGCACGCCCCCAGCCAGAACCCGAGCTTCACAAGAGCAGGGACCTCGTCTGTCTTCTTGGCCCCTGGGAACCGCAGTCTTGTGCTGAGCCTAACATGGTAAGGCACTTTGGGTAACAAAACTGATGTATACACAGGCCGACTGAGCGGCTCGTTCCATGCAAAGAGGAAGACTCCATAACTCTCTCCAACACGTACTTTGCTGAACAAAACCCATTTCTGTCTCTCAGATCACAGCCATACCTATTCAGCTTCTTTGAGACCAAAATGTCAGTTGTTCCTGGTTTACAGAATGCGTCTCCTCTGACAGCCCTCGTCTCTATGTTTCACATAAGACAAAATCTGAGCAGGGGGGCGGGGGGAGGGAATGCATTGCAGAAAACTCCAACATTTGATGGAGAATATTAGCAATGTTGCTTGGACTGGACTTTCCTTAGTCTCCTCTCCCTGGGTCCCCATCATGCTCTGAAGGAGCTTGATGTCCGTGACATACATCTTGCCTTGGCCCCTGACAAGTGAGCCTGTTGCCAGCATAGTTATTTTCTAGATCCCCGGCCAGACAGAGACCTCCCTCGTGGCTGCCATGTTTGTCTGCTCTGAGAGCTGAGGGTTCCGATGACATCACCTCTCCCCGTCCTTTCTGGCTTTGGGTCCAGTCCCTTGGTGCTGCTCTGAGCTCATTCACTTGGCGGTGCTGGCCATTCTTTCCCTCTCTTGCTGCCTGTGTCTTAGCTGTACTTTTTTAAAATAACGAATTCATTTAATTACCAAATAAAAAATATGTATATATAATGCCCAACATGATGCTTTGAAACATATATACATATATATGTTTATATTATAGTAGAATTACTAAATAAGCTAATTAATGTACCATTTCTTTTTTAATACTCAGATCTGTGCTCCTCCCTCCCCTTCAGTGGGAGGCCACCTGTCCTCAACTATAGATCTCTGCTTCAAACTAGCCAGCACCCTGGGAACAAGCATTCCTTCCTGGGAATCCCGTAATGACAATGATGTGGGATTAAAGGAACGGCGCCTTCCTCTCTCTCCTGTGTTTTTGCAGCTTTTTCACAAGTTTAAAAAGTGGGGGTCTCCTGAACAAATTCTTGATGTTAACAGGATCAACATCTTACCAATCAAAACACAGTGATCATCATAGTTTAACCACACAAGTGCCCACAGGTCTATGGGAACCCTAACCCTAGCCCTAACCCTAACCCTAATCCTAGTCCTAGCCCTAGCCCTAGCCCTAGCCCTAGCCCTAGCCCTAGCCCTAACCCTAGACCTAGCCCTAACCCTAGCCCTAGCCCTAACAAGGATCAACTCAGGCCAGCAAGCTTGAGGGCCACCATGCTAGGCTGCAAGCATGCCTATCTATTGGCCTCTAAGTGGCATGTTTAGCTTTGGAGATCAACTTATTTAATGCTCTCTCCAAAGAGAGCGATATGATGGGTGCTGAAGTCCTCATCAGATATAACGAATTCCATTGTTAGGGGTATTCAAATTGTTCTAAGTGGTTAGATGATGCCCATTGGTGCATCATGTGTGATGGGCCATTAGGGATTGCCAGCAATTATTTGGTCAGCAACCCTTTGCCTTTTACCCTGTGCTAAAGCACTGTTCTAGGTGCTGGTGATGCAGTGGTGAGCAAGGTATGGAAAGCTCTCGTGGAACAGGGAACAGAGATGGGGGCAGGGAGGCAAATCCTAATATAGTAAATGAGCCAACATGATGCTATCACGTAGTGGCAGGTATTAGGGAAAAAACAAAACAGGGTGATACACTAGGGAGTGATTAAAGACAGAGGGGTTGGCAGGGCAACAGGGGGTCATAGCAGCAGGTCAGAGAAAGTATCAGGAGGGAGACGGAATTTTAGAGGACCCGTAAAGGATGAGGACTTGGCCATGGAGAGCTCTGGACAGAGCTTTGCAGATCGAGACAGTGGCAAGGTCAAAGTCAAGAGTGTTTTATAGAAAGGCAAGGAAAGCCAGTGTGACCGGAGTGTAGCAAACAGAGAAGGGCTGGTAGTGGCCAGGTCCTGCGGGATCCTGCAGCCTGTGTTCTAGCTCCTTCCTCTTTTCTCTGCCTCCCTCCTCCCACCTCTCCTTTCCTTTGATGCTCACACGGTAGCAGAACCCTTTCTTAAGTTTAAGAATGGTTCAGTTGCTGACTCTTCATAGGAGCCAGTACCACACCTTGCTACAAAGAAGCAAACCCCGAAGACGTGCTCTCCTGGCCTCCCTGGCTGCTGGGCGCCTGATCTACAAGGCTCCACCCCTCAGATGCACTGGGCCGGCTTTACACTAGGAGCATCAATTCTGGAGAATTCAGCCGACTTCAGGCTCATCTCAGCAGAGGCCCCCATTTCAGGGCAGGGGCCGGTGAATCCAGAGAGGGAGGATGGTCATCTCCGTGGGGCTTGGTTGTGGTCCACCGTGGCAGGAGCCCTGTCCTCGTTAATGGCTGTGGTCCTAGCAGTGGCCCGCCCTCCCTTGGTCACACTGCTTTCTGAGCCTGCTCCTACAGCCTCCCTGGTTTCTACACCCCTCACCCGTAGATCTTTCCAGTGACTTCCTCTGCGCCTTCAGTTATGCAGAGTTCAGGTCTGTTTCTTAAGGATCAAGAACCTGAACTGGCACAACATGGTAAGAACTTCACATTTTTTCCATACAGGAGGAAGTTGCTGGAGGGATTTAAGCAGCGTAAGGTCATGGATGAAATAAGGATGCTTGGGAGGAATTTCTGTTTTATCTAAGACCTGCACTGTAATTCCCCTAAACAATAGGTTTGCTTCGGGTTTGGGGCATCCCTATTTGAGTCATTGACAGGGTTTTTTTTTAATGTGCTTTCTGCTTGGAAACTTAAGAGGAGTCCAATTGTGGTCAGTCCACAGTGGTATACCACAATGGTAACACAGGGTACACGGGGATACATTTTCAATCATAGTCTTGCCCTCATATCGCCCTCACTCTTGCTGTTCTTTATCTTTTTATCTTGCTTCTAAATTTGTACTACTTTGTCCTAGTTTGTTTCACATTCTGGAAAAAACCTGTGTATGTATATATTGGGTAACATAGTATGCAGCATGCTACCCAATACTGTGGCCACTAACCAGATCTGGCTAGTTCAGTTTTGATTTTAATTAGTTAAAATTAAGTTAAACTCAAAATCCCATCTTTCAGTCGCATTAATCACATTTCAAGTTTCCAATAACCACATGTAACTAGGATCTACCTCTTGGACAGGTATGAAATATTTTCATCATCACAGAAAGCTCACTGATGCTGATGCAAGCATAATAGATGATATCTCTTAATATAATACAGTAGCTTATGATATCCCTTAACATAATGATTATCTTTCTAATCCTTTTGCCTCCCGGTATCCATCAATTGAAAGCTGAGGTCCACTTAAGGACCAATAGTGGAAAGGGTTATAGAATGATATATTTAGCACAAATGATAAACTGAAGCTAAAACAGATTTATCATTAGGTGTTATGAAAAACAAAAAAAGAAAAAAAAAACTTTCTCTGCAACTTAGCAAAACCCTGTTTCAAAATAAAAAATAAAATAGGACTGGGGGTGCAGCTCCTAGATAGAATGCCCCAGGGTACAATCCCCAGTAACACAAAAGAAACATTCAAGACACCCTCTCCAGAAAATGAACATAAGATAGAAGGAAGCATGTCTGCAGCATCCTTAGCATTGTATGATATTCAAAAAACTGTAGTTCAAGGAACTACAGAATCTGCCTGTTTGGTCTGCACAAAGGGTACCTTTTCTGAGGGCAAAACAAAACAAAAATCTCTCTAATATAAATAGGAACTTTATAATTTTTTTAATAAAATATGAATTACAGGTTGCAATGCAATAACTTAGTAGATAGAGGTCAATGTTCGTTGCTTTTTAATGTCATTTCTTGGGAGAGAAAGCTGAGGTCTTTCTACCAAAATGGAAAGAACAAGTTCTTTCTTTCCCAATAATGAACACTAAGTATTTTATTTATTAAGCAAAATGCACAGGACAGTGTGGTTCCCTTTATTGGTTCAAGGTCAGCAACGAGGACGAACTGATTAGCAGGAGCAGGCAGAATCTCTCTGATTCGGGAGGCTGGGCCAAATAGGAACAAATGTTGTTCAAGAACAGCAGATTTCTTCCCCAGCAATGTGAAGAGGAGAGAGGGGGGAGCTCCTGGGATAGCTATCAGCACAGTAGCAGGCTGGTGCACTTTCTTGTCCTCCCCTGGGGAGCTATTTTCTTTGCAAAACTACTGTAATTTTAATAGGCCTCCATTTGCTCATTAAAGTCATCTGGGAATTTAGTCAGCACACAGACCACATAATAGGACCCTGTATAATGTTTCCGAGTTTGTTGTTTAATAAAACATTTTATAAGCTCAGGGCGTACCTATTAACTAATAACTGGCCTTCTCGATGGGGGACCCCTACAGCTCGCCCTGTGGTCCACGGAGCTCCGATGACCGCAGGTGAGTGATGGAATTTTTCTCCAGTCCCTATTTGTCTTTATTACGACATCAGATAGCAGATGATGAGCATCAGTCACTACGAAATCCAACCTAGGAATTAAGCCCGGCTTGGCTTTTTATCACTCAACATCATCTTGAGGGCTGCCTCCTTGGGAAGGGAGGCCCTGAGCTTCTGTTCCAAGAAGGAATTTACTGTCTGCCATTGAGGAGACTCACATGCTTGTGCACAGGGAGAGGGTTCTCATGGATAGACAGGCCCCTAAGCCCTGGTCCAGGAGCTGGTGCCATCAGAATCCGGGGATGGAAGATAAAAATGGGCATTCCCAGCCCCAGCCCAGCCCACCGAATTCTCCTCAGTGACAAGTCCCCACGTAGTTTCATGACTACAGCCCCCAATTTCTTTCTGCCACACAGCCAGATTGAGGAGGCACCTGGAAAACAGAACGGTCACCAAACTGAAAGGCACACACTGTGTCCTCATAACAGAATAATAAGCTTTTAACAAGAAAAATAAAAGCCAAACAGCCTCAGCCTCTGGTAGGAAGTCACAGGAGGCCTCACTGAGCCTCAGGGTATTGGTCACAAAATTGAAAACAGAGAGGATGCAGCAGTCTGCCAGCGTGCTTAGAAAACTCAGAAAAGGCCATGCTACTGGTGGGCTTCTGTGGTTTTGAATTTTATCTGCTAAGTTTGAGTACCTTTGCCTCATTTGAACTTCAGTTCTTACAACTATGGGAAAGAGAGTTTCACAGCCTCGGTCTCCAAATGAGGCAGGACTCAAGGTAAGACAGAATGGAACCCGGCTTCCAGGAGGCAGTGTTTGGGTAACCGTGGGGATGAGATGGGGGACGGTGGCCGTGGGCAGGGGACCCAGCGCATACAGTCTCCTTCCTTAGACTATAATGGTAGTATTCCAGTGACACAATTCTCATGGCTTTCTCTAACAGTTTTTCACCATAAAATACCAAACCTCTAAGCCAAGCATGGTGGTGCACTCCTGTAATCCTAGTACTTGAGAGACCGAGACAGAAAGGAGCTCAGACCATAGGCCAGCCTCGGCAATTTGGCAAGACCTTCAGCAACTTAGTGAGACCTTGTTTCAAAATAAAAAATAAAAAGGGCTAGGGGTGTCGCTCAGAGGTAAAAATGCCCCTGGATTTAACCCCTAGTACCAAAAAAAGAAAAAAAAACTTTATATTCCCACACACAATAACCAAATCTCTTTCTAGAACTTGTCTTCTCTGAAAACCCGGGGGGCATCGAAGATTGTGGGCCCCTTTACAATAGGCGATTGATGACTGGGGACCCGGCTGGACCCCTGCATTCCTTGGGTGAATTTTCTCAAGGAGTCCGCCCACACTGGAGCCCTCCGGGATCCCGCGCCTCAGAGACATCCACATTCAACAGGAGACGCTTCTGAGTCCTTTGGAGACTCCCAGAAGCTAACTCTGACCCGGCAGCACATCAAAGCGCCTGACATTTGCCCTGCCCAAGACCCTCCGTGCCCCTCACAAAGAGCATCCGCCCACTTTCTGGGATGATTCGTATTGATACTTACTGAGCAATAACAATGCGCCCCAAACAATGGCCGACACAAAGGCTCCTTTACCTTCCTTCCACCCAGCACCCAGGGAACTGCAGACGAAAATGACAATGGCTGCCACTCACTGCGTCCAGCACCCATGCTGAGTAACTGACACTCCATCTTCCCAAGAGCTGTCACAGGTGGGAGAAGACATGGGTGTCCCCATTGTACAGATGGCGAAACTGACGCTCAGAATCTCTCCAAGCTAGAAAGGAACAGGTGAGAGCGGCAGGTTCCAAAGGACAAACTTAAGTATCCCAGAATGTCTGCCACTGCTTGGAAACTCTTCGTGACCGGGCGGAGAAAGGAATGTCCTTTGAGAAACATTTCAGGTTATCTTCTACCATCTTCTTTTGGCTGCTTTAAAAGGAAAGTCAACAAAATGGAGGGGGGAAAAAAAAACTTAGCATTTCACTTGTAGTTTATTTTGCCTTTCAGAAGGCTTTGCAAATGCTCTACAGAGGCAGGTAGACCAGGCAGGAAGAGGCAGGAAATGTGGAAGAAAAACGCACACTTTTCTTTCAAGATGCGTGCCTACTCCAGTAAAGTGCAATGAAATAACAGAAGGACGGTACAACGTGGGATCTGGGGAGATTTTTTTCTTCTCTCTCTCTCTCTATTGCCCACAAATGCTAGTCAACCACATTTTCCCATGTCTGGGTCAGAAATGAGAAAAAGAAGGACATTTCAGTGGTTATGTTTTCTATAAAGCTAAATTTGTTCACTTCAAAAGGCTATTTTATTCTATTCTGAGATTGTTTCCCTTTTTTCAATACTATGGTGTCCTTTCTTCTTAGATGGTAATGATGGTAGAAAAATGTCTGTTTTCTCTGTGTTCTAACCAAACATTGGCCACCTTAGGTTAGCTTTTCAAAAAACCTCTTGGTTTTCAATTTTACTCATTCCAGAAAGCCTTAGGATAACTTTTTTTCTAGTTTTTTTTTCAATTAGCATGTAATATTTTTGAAAAACTGATAAAAAGTTCATTTTGAAAGAAACAGACCTTAATTTTGTAGGAGAACCACATAAACATGCCTATCCTCCTTAGTATCACTTAATTTTTTTTTTTTTTTAATTTTTAAAAACCCAGGCGCTTCTGATTCTGTGTAGTACCTGCCTACTATTGCTGGCAGGCAAGTGTGGACAAGCAACATCAAGAAGGTTTTATAGTAATGTCGAAAGATTTTAGTGGCAAGGGAATAATTATATAACACCCAGTACATCAAGTGAAATGCGGCAAAAGAATATTTTAAAATTCCATCTTATAAAGCCAAATTGATGTCATATGAAATCTTATCTTTGTTGGGCAACTGAAGATCTATTTTTGTGTTGCAGAGTGAAACTTAAATATATACTTATATGCATATATGTATATCTACCAAAGTTTAGACTGTAGCAAATAATGCTAAGTATCTGATAACAACAATAACCCCCCCCAAAATTAATCAAATTATCTGATCTTATGGGAGCAGCCTGACAGTCAAGGAACAAAACCTCTATTGTGAACAGACTCTATCTCAAGAGCAGACTGAGGGAGGATTTGGCAAAATGAAGTTTAGGCTTGGACTAATTTCACATGCTAATGAGAATCTCCAGATAAAAGCTGCTTTATAATGGGTGCTAACCAGTTGGCAGATTAACACGGTTCAGACCAAACAGATCAGGAATTCGTCATGTTTGTCATGATACCATATGGCCTGAAAGAAACTGGCAGAGTTTGGTTCCGCCCGTCTTGGGGGATGTTGAGGAGATGATAAAGTTGAACATCCCAGTCAAATCAGAGTATCACAGCCTAACAGCTTTCACACGAAGAGACGGTGCAAGGTCCGTGTGTACCGCCTTGCGATCTCTTTGACGATGCTGTTCCAGAATCCAAGATTCCCCGACATGAACCTGAGCTTCACTCAGTTTCCCCATCTGCAAAGTTAGGAAACTAATAATATCTATCTCCCAGGAACATTAAGAGAATCCAATATATGCAAGAGTTTTCTGTAAGCTATAAAGCAAATAAATGTTGGCTCTTTTGATGATGGTAATGATGGTGATGGTAACGGTGACGGTGATGATGGTGAGCAGGGCAGGTGGAGGGAGGGGTGTGTGGCAGGGAATGCGGCATTAGAGCTCTTGTCATTCATAGAAAAACCTTCCAGAAGGTGTATGCTGTCCAGGATAAGGCTAACTCAGGCCAACTGTCATATAAAGAATCGGTTCTATCTAAAATTGTATTAATTCAGTCTAATAGTATTATTTGGTAGATCCATAAACAATTTCCATTTTTTTGTAGATCAAAATTAATCAGACACTAGCTGGGTGACTAGCTGGGTGTGGTGGTACACACTTGTTATCCCAGTACTTGGGAGGATGAGACAGGAGGGTCACAGGTTCAAGGCCAGCCTCAGCAACTTTAGTGATGCCCTCAGCACCTTCGTGAGACCCTGTTTCAAAATATAAAATAAAAAAAGAGTTGGGAGTGTAGTTTGGACATAGAACATTCCTGGGTTCAATCGTTCATACCATAAAAATCATCATCATTATCATCATCATCAAACACTGGCCATTTCATATGGTTCAACCTAATACTTGCCACCGTTTTGACCAGCAGCATAGAAGCCATGGGTTTAGGTTTTAGTTGACAAACCTGAGTTCAAAGCTCCCCGTGCTACTTAATAACTGCATGTCTTTGAGAAATTAAGAAGATGGGAAAAGATCATGTAATTTTCAGACCAAATCTTTATCTATGAGAAAGGCGAATAAGAAAGTGGTTTGGAAGCCAGGCATGGTGGCACATGCTTGTAATCCCTGCGTTTGGGAGGCTGAGACAGGAGGATCCGGGTTCGTGACCACCCTCAGCTACCTAGTGAGGCACTCCGCAACTTAGTGAGACCCTGTTTCAAAATAAAGAATAAAAGATAGGGCTGGGGGTATAGTTCAGAAGTAGAATACCCCTGAGTTCAATTCCCAGTACCACACACACACACACACAAAGTGGTTTGGGGCGGCAAAAAGTTTGAGAATTACTCAAGATAGGGCTTCCAATTGGCAACATACCACCCCCTTCCGGCAACTTCAGTCATCTGGAACAGAGAGAAGACAGAGGAAAGCCAAAGAGATTTCCTTAAAAAAACAAAGACTTATAAAAAGCCCAGCCCTACACGCCTGAGACAGGATACAAGCAACTGCAGGTTTGACCAGCACAAATATGCATACAAAGCTACATCCAAGTCAAGGGTAGTATGCTTTCTCTCATACGTGGAAGCTAGAGCAAAAATAAGAAACATAAAGGACTTTAAAGAATGGGGAGAGACCTGTAGGATAGTAGAAGGGGATGGGATGAGGGTAGTTAGAGGGGGAAACGGAAGATTGTGGAAGGAAACGGGTCAAACAGTACTCTGGTGACTTGTGAGTGACTTGTGAGGGTATCAGGAGCAATGTCACTAACATGTACAGGGAGGGACGAGGAGGAGCCGGCTGGGATGTGGGCGGCAATACACCAAGAGCTGAGTGTGAGGTTTGTATCCCACTAACCTCACTAGGATGTGTAATTGCCATGTGCTGATAAAATTATGTTTTCAAAAGCTACATGAGCTGGGCTTGATAACTCACGCCTGTAATCCCAGTACTTGGGAGACTGAGATAGAAGGACAGTCTCAGCAATTGAGCAAGACCTTGTTTCAAAATTTAAAAAACATTAAGAATAGACAGTTCTTTATATGTCTTTATATGGGGTAGAATGCCCCTGAATTCAATCCCCAGTACAAAAGAAAAAGAAAAAAGCTACATGAATAGCAGGAAGAAGCAATATAGCTGCAGATACAGAGGTTAAAAATATATAGCAGCACTGCCAAGAGGCTTGTACTCCTGACAGTCACCATAGTGCAATAATGTTTGACGTCACTACTTGAGAAAGCAAGAAACGTATATTATACCCTCCAGTTATTTCTATTTTAAAAAGCAAACATTGACCTCAGGTGTTGATCTAGATAAAGGGCAGCAGCTGCTCCCACTGGTAATGGAGACCGGGGAGAGAGGCCGCGGGACGCACCACATGCCCATCGTGAAGCAGATGTCAGGAACCATGTCCACCAGGGTATTCAGCCGGTGGCAGAACCAAGTTGCTTGCATCAGGAGAGAAACAGAATAGCCAAGACACAGAATCCAAACGAATAGACGGAGTCGGAGAAGCAAGACATACGAGAGCAAAAACTTGCAGAGCAGACAATCAAAAAATGGACCCAAAAGCCAGACATGGTGGCGCAAAAAAAAAAAAAAAAAAAAAAAAAATGGACCCCAAGGAGTTCTGAAAACGCTAATCACTACTGAAGGCAGGTTTTGCACAATGTGGACATGGGTGCGTGCAGATGGACAAGCAGATTCTTTTAGTGGGACCAGAAAGGAGCGAACATCTTTGTACTGAAAACTCACCCATGTCGGATGCTTCATTTCTCATAAACAACAAATCCTAGCTCATTCCTGGGAATGAAGATGACACAATCCTACTCTTTTTTTTTTTTTGCGGTACTGGGGATTGAACTCAGGGCCATTCTACCTCTGAGCTATACCCCCAGCCCTATTTTTTATTCTTTATTTTGAAACAGGGTCTCACTAAGTTACAGAGTGCCTCACTAGGTAGCTGAGGCTGGACGCGAACCCGGATCCTCTGTTCTCAGCCTCCCAAATGCTGGGATTACAAGCGTGTGCCACCACACCTGGCTTACAATCTTACTTTTATACAAGAGCCCATATTCTTTCAGACCTGTGGTTAATATGACAGCATGAGAGAAAGACCACGGAATTTGGATCTGGACAAACCTGAGTCATTTGGCTCAATTATTTATTAGCTTTGTGCCCAAGGGCACATGCCTCCATCTGTTAACTTCAGACTCTTCATCTTAAAACCGGGGTGTTCATACCACTTCCCAGGGCCGTGGAAAAGAGGAGTCCATAGGAGGAAGAGCCTGGTGCTTGGCAGATGCTCGAGGAGCTTTAGACGGCTTCTCTGCTCTGTATCAATGGTTCATTTACTAGCAACTGAAACCACTTCTACATTTCTTCGTTCTGTTGCCCTTCATCGGACACCTCCTTCTTATACTCGCTGGACATTTAATCCTTTCCTAAGCAGGCTGCCCGGTTTATTCTTTGGAAGCTATGGAAATGGCAAGCCCTACTTTTGGACTGCCTGAGAATGAGTATCTAAAGCCTTATGTATGATCTTAGCGTGTGCAGCATTCTTCAGTCAGATGTCAACGCTAGGAGAATTTCATTGTTGGCTCATGGCAGCAGGGTAGAGAAAAAAAAAATCCTCAAAAAGCAAAAGTGACCTCCCCCACACGTGCCCCCAAAACAAAACACAAAGCTGGCGGCCTCAGCCTCCCAGGGGGAGCAGCTGCTCCCGGCCCAGCCCCGGCTCTGCGGGCACCTCACCCTTCAGAGATGGCTCTGGGTCCCTGGTCTCCAGGCTTATCAGGAACAGACATCTGTGGCCACGGCTGTGGGGACCACCCAGAGGGCAGCTGGAGAACCCTGGGGCTCCCCAAAGAATGCGCAGAAAGGTCAAGGGTCACATGCTCCAAGCAGTTCACTAAAAGCATCTGGGATAGACCCAAACGGAAAGGTCATCTTAAGATAGAGACAGGGCACACAGCTTGAGGTGGAGAGAGAGAAGGGGACAGAAGAATTTCTTTTTTAAGTAGCAAAAAGGACATCTGTTTCTGGTCCAGTTTAGGCTTTTACGTCTCGGTTTTATTTCGATGGCATTTCCCTGGCTTTTCCAACTCACGTCCGAATCGCAAAATGCAGCCATTGTGTGCTTCTGAGCTCTAGTGCTTGTGCCCCAGAGCAGGACACTGCGCAAGTGCATTTGCTCACTTCATTAAACATTGCTTTAAAACGGCCTCCAAATGTCCGCCCTCGCCATCCCGGCTGGGGAGGAGCTAGAGTTCCTCTCTCCCCGAAGTGGGAACAGAAGGAATGGCGAAGTCACGAGCTGTGATGTTTAATATTCTTCAATTTCGCATGTCCGCCTTTGCGAGCTGATTGTAGGGACAGCCTGGTCAGCCGTGCTGCTGCCGGGAAGGACTCAGTTGTCCTGGGGAGGGTCCCGTGGAGCCCTGCAAATCTCTGATCGCCACTGTGGCAGCCCAAAGAGGCCTGGCCCTTCACACTTCAGCAGCAAGGTGCTGACTCCACCTCCCCCGGGCAGGCCCCGACGCCTTCTGCTGACTTCAGAAGATGCCACGTAAATTAGAACTCATGTAACCATATGGTTCAAACCTGCGGGTCATATTTTATACACAGACGACTATGACAGGCAGTATTTTTGTGCTGACAAGTTGTATTTCATCCCTGTTTACTTAGAATTCCATGCTATCATTAAAAACCAAGCGATAGAGCTTTATCCTGCTTTCATGCAAAAACTTCATTCCGGTTCCTTCTTAAGAAAAGAAGAAAAATCTACCCACGCCGCGTTTGCTTCTTCCTTGGCTGCTGTTGTCCTGGTATTTGGTGCGACAGTGGTTTCAGATGCTCCAACATCAAGAGTTTCAAAGGAGCCCTTGAACCCTGGCTGCCAGGCTAGCCAAGTGTAGCTAAATAACTATTTTTATCTGGGGTCCCCAAAGTAGAAGATGCATAGGTTTGCCACCTACCCCATGCCATGTGGTTTGACCCCCAGAGGTTTGGAAACAGAACCAACAAATTCAAGCTTCCCAAGGCTTTATCTCCTAGAAAGCGGTCAATACAAGCTCCACTGGTGTGGCCTGTAACTTTCGAGGCCTCTGAGTTAATAAAGAAAATGGTAAAACAAGTACTGATGGGGGGGGGGGCTTTCTATTCCCAGCACAACAGTCCTTGGGATCACCACATATCTGATTAAACCCACAGCCCAGCAAGTCTTAAACATTCTGACTATAGTAAAGTAGCAGGAACTAAGAGACTTCAGCACAAATCTTGAATTCAAACCGGAAAGGAAAAAAAAAAATTATACGCACACATGTGCACAAATAACGCCTTTTGCTTTAAGAGAATGTCTTGGGTTCCCGCCCATTCTCTTCTCTGCCGTCCCAAGTGACACTGTTTTCTGAACTAAAACTAGGGCGTGTGGTCTGGGAAAGATATTTTTCTGATTTATGAACACACCGATAGAAACTATTCCGACAAAACGACCAAAAGTCATCGCGTTTAGTGGCGGTTTTAACAGCTGGTCGGTCATTTGTTTTAAATCAGGACTGCCCTGACCCTTCTGTGCCATTCTGGGTAGGGTTGCCAGTCCACAACCCTACCCAGGACCTTGGGAGGCTCTGTCCAGAAGGTCTGGGGGGCATTTCAGGAAGCTCAGGGAAAGCAGATCATCATTCTCTCTGGCCTGCAGCCCTGGGTTTGAGTCCTGAACGCACCTCTTCCTTTTCTGGAAGCAACTCTAGAATGCTTCGTCCAGTTCAGTTGCTCACTGGTAAATGGGGTGAGGTGCATGGCCTAATACATTCACCCAGCTGAATGCTAACACTGCAGGAGGGCGGCCAGGAGGGGAAAGTGGGACAAGACCGAGCCCTTCGATTTCCCCTCCCTCCCCTGCTCCTCCCTCTTGGCACCATTTCCTCCCGCCCTCCAGGTGTTTATCTTTCAAGTCTTCACTGATAATGGCTTAAGAACTGATTCATCCCAGGTGTGTTTTAATGAGAGACTGCAAAAGCCTAAAGCCTTTAAAGAAGCAAAGGGAATCATTTTCATTTAATGAATATGTGTCAGTCTAGCATAAAAGTAATATATGATTACGACGAGAAAGGGAAAAAATGCAGAAAAGTAAAAGGCTGAAGACGACTCTGTCATCCTGCTAACCGAACTCAAGCCCCAGTAATGGGGTGTGTGTGTGTGTTACTGGGGATTGAACACGGGGGCATTCTATTGCCAAGCTACAGCCCCAGCCCTATTTTATTTTTATTTGGAAATAGGACCTCACTAGGTTGACAAGAGTCTCACTACTTGCTGAGGCTGTCCTCGAACCTGTGGTCCTCCTGTCTCAGCCTCCCAAGTACTGGAATTACAGGCATGCGCCACCATGCCCAGCTGTTTTTTGTTCTGACTTAGGACATAGTGCATATGCAGCTCGTTTCCCTGCCATTTAACATTATAACCCAAGAAGCACTTTCCCCGTGCTCATTCATTTCTCACAGATAGTCATTTTAATGGCTGTAAAATAAGGGATTCATTTCTTAAGATACAACTTCTTTTCCACTTTTAATTACTATCTTAAAGGGAAAAATTCCTCACTCTCATAGGTTCTGGAGAAGATAAATGTATAAAACCCAAACTGAACATAGCTTCTCCGAAGGCAAGGATTTTGTCTCTTTTACTCTCTTTAGTAACCGTGATGTGTAGGCTAGTGCAAGCTTGGGACAGGTGCCCTGTAGTGACTAAGAATGGGGATAGATGAACCAGGCCTCTTGGTCTCCACCACTGCCCACCGATGGCCCCTGGTTTGCTATGATCTCATTCTATGGAAGGATTGCAAGTAACCTGCTCCCTCTGCGCTTTTGTTTCTTCCACGAACTGTTGCTAAGACACAGGATGAGTAAATACATGACTCATAAAAATAGCAATAGATCTTTAAAGGCACCTGTTACCCACTTAACGCCCTCACAAGCATGTTTTGAAAACTACAAGGAAATCTGAGACTGCTTCAGATTAGTTTTAGAGTGCTTCAGAAGAAATTCTTTTAACTGCAAGTTATAAAGCCATTCCTGTGAGTCTCTGATCCCCAAATACCTAAGTCTTTTGGAAATTGTGCAAATGGATGGATAAGAAAAGGATCTTGGTTAGTGCAAAATTAAAGTATAGAAGATCCCTTACTTTGTTTAACCAACAGCTTGGATTCCCAAGAACACGCATCAAGTTCTGCCCCACCCTGAAAGTATGTGTGTAAACTGCTTGGCAGACATGATCTCTACTTGAGTTCTTGGGTCTCATCACCAATAACTAGGGCAACATGAGCGGTTCAACCCAAGGACCAGAGATGGATACACTAAAGACTTCAAATAACAATTGGGCAGAGAGATTTTCCACAATGCTCATTCCTGGTGAAAGCCTCATGAACAAAAGCAGATTTTTGTCTAATCTAGGAGCCACCATTGAATTTCTCCCTGTAGGATATTAAGTCCAGCTGGTCCTCCATATCCAGGGCTTCCCCATCTGCAACTTCAACCAACTACACGTTGAAAATATTTTTAATTGCATCTGCAATGAACATGCATACATTTTTTTCTTGCCATTGTTTTTTGAACAATACAGCATAACGGTTATTTACATAGCATTTCATTGTATTAAGTTTTGTAACCCAGAGATGACTGAAATTATGCAGGAGGATGTGGCTAGATTCTATGCAAAAACTGCATCATTTTTATAAGGAACTTGAACATCTGCAGATTTTGCTATCTGCAGGGGTCTTGGAACGAATCTCCTCTAGATCTTGAGGGATGACTGTAATTCTTAATACATTGTATTCATGTACTATCATGCTTTTTTTTTTTTTTTTTTTTTTCCGGTACTGGGGATTGAACTCAGGGGCATTCTACCTCCGAGCTATACCCCCAGCCCTATTTTTTATTCTTTATTTTGAAACCGAGTCTCACTAAGTTGCAGAGTGCCTCACTAGGTAGCTGAGGCTGGCCGCGAACCCGGATCCTCTGGTCTCAGCCTCCCGAATGCTGGGATTACAAGCGTGCGCCACCACGCCCGACTCATGCTTTTTTATTTCTGTCCTGCCAAAACCTAAAGATGCAATATACACCCCCATCAATGCCCACAAACCTATTGTATGAGCAAAATTTGACTTTGGAAACAATTGTAATGTGAGCAAGAAAAATGTTAAAACTTTAACACATTCTCAGTACCATTTAACCTGTTACACGAGCTCTGGCTCAGGCAGCCTAGAGAAAATAAGGGCGGACGTGCACTGCCATGTTCTCTCTGCTCTCCTAGTACACAGCATGGACTTCGGACCAGCCAGCAGATTCCTAGGCCAACAGCAAAGGTGAATGGGAGGTTGCGAGATGGATTCCAGACAAAAGACAAAAGGGAGTGGGGAGATGCCACATGATAAAGAAGAGGAGCCGGAGAACTTTGGGGACTTTTAAAAAATTCCTCTTTAATTATGTGAAAGGATGTTTATGCAAGAGAGTAACCTCTTTTTTTCCATCTCTACTGGGGCAGGTCAAAAGCAAATGGACTTATGCTGGAGAGGAGAGGGTTTAGGTAAGACAGAAGAAGGAATTTCCTGAATGCCGAGGTCGTTAAAAACTGCAATGAGTTACTAAGGGAGTCTGTGGACACTCTCCCTCTGGGGAACATTTAAAAATAAGATAAATTCTCCTCTGTCAGGGAGGGTTTTAGAAGTAATCCAACCAGAAGGTCTCTCAAAGCATTTTCCAGCCCTATAACCTGAAGGCCAAGTTTCCCTCTGATTTTATTTCCATGGGACGTGAGAGGGAAGGCGGAAACAAAATCAGAATTTCAGATACAATAAGGAAGGGTCACTGCTTCTTGGTCTGTAATAAGATGGCACTTTGCATAAGAGATGAAAGTTGTAATACTTCCTGGAAACCACCAGGATTTCAGGGAGAAAATTGGTGACTCAAAACTTAGCACACTATTTAGCACAAATGCAAAATGCTATGGCCTCTTTTATGCCCTTTTTGTCCCCTTCCGTTTCCGGAGCACACCTTCCCATTTTTAATTTTATCTTTCCCAGACAGTCATTCCAATGATTCCGTTTTTACAGCTTTTCCATTCCTCCAGGATTTAGAAGCCTCACCAAATACTTTCCCAGCAATTATTTGGCCAAGTTTCAATCTTAGCTAGACCCAGCTCAAAAGCCGGCTTGCATCCTGACAAATTCTATGCAGGCACATTCCTTTCTTGGCATTTTTGCCAGAGTTTTAATCAAGCCAATCAGTAGATTGACTGCGCCTCCTCTGAGGATGAACTATCCTGGCATGAGCGTGGATCTGATGTGCTCCCTTAAAATGCACGGCTTTGTTTGGGTCCTGGGGTGTGCCTTTCTTTGAAGTGCTTCAACTCTCCTTGTTTCAGGCCAAATCGGGAATTCTAAAAGGAATTGAGAACCAAGTCCTCCTCCTCCACAATCACGGGGGCCTCCTCCTCCTCATTCTTAGTCCAATGTTTTTCTTTTTCCTTTGGCTTTTCCCTCCTTTTCTCTCACCCCCTCAATCCAAAGCATTTGTCAAAAGTTCCCTCTGAGTTCTCCAACCCTTTTGTCCTGTGGGAACTCTCTGAATTCAAGGATAAAGAAAGGAATTTGGTTTAGGTGAGAGAAGGGGACACCAGACAGGGGAAAAGAAAAGGGGAGTGGAGGCCTCGGCCGGCCACACGCGTTCCAACAGTTATCTCTTGGGCAGAGCGAGAGAGGTCCTTGAAAAATTCCGTCTTGCTCATGGCGTGGCACAGCTTGGGCAGAAAGTGATTATGTGGCCTCCTAGAGAGACAACATGAACTTATTCGTGGGTTGTGAATTAAAGTAGATCATCATAATTAAGCTAGCCATGAGGCCAGGGACTGTCTACAATTTTGATTCCAGTTCTAAATTAAGGCAGACAAATTACAGTCATCAAAATAAAAGAAATTCATTATTTTTCCGTCTGTAGAAGCTTCTCAAAGAACTCCCAGTCTTGGTGGAAATGGGAAGAGGAGGGAAGATATGTTTAGTCTTTACACCCTATAAGGAAACCCAAAGAGTGTGTTCTCTTTGGGCACAAATCGGGGGAACCAGGACCAGGGCAATGATTTAATTAACCCAGGGTGGGCAAAGTAATTACACAGGTAACATGGTCTCCTCCAAGATGCCCTACAAGGATCATATTTATTTGCCTAGTTAAATAGATAATAAGGTAGGTTTTTTTTATTAAAAGGTAATTGTATGTATGCTTCTACACAAAAAGATATTAGTTTGAGCTTATGGATAATCCTTCAATTGGTAAAATGCAGCATGAACTATGAAACACATGGGGATGAACTGATCAACAGGAGTCTTCTTGGCTGTCCTTGGTCTCCTCGGCCTCTCTAGTTCCGAAACCCTGGGGCTCTATCCAGGTTTACCTGAAGAGAGAGATCACAGAAGACCCTTCAAATTGGTTCTACAACAGAATGTAGTCCCATCAGGATACACCTGGGGACTGCTTGTTGGATGACTGACCCTGATCTGTGGACTGAAAATCCAGTCCTTCATGGAACAATCCCCGGGTTAAATTATCTTTGTTCCCCAACACCTTAAGCGGTCAACACAACCACAGTCCCCCCTCTAACACCACTACCCCCTTACCTCTGTTCACACAGCCACCTTTCTGGTTAGCAGAGGAGAGCATTTTCACACGTGATCTGAGCTTTTGGCTTGAGCCCTCAGCCATAAGACACCAGCTAACTCTGTCTCGGTCTTTCCCCTCCCGTCGTTTCTACATGTTAACTGCAGAAACAGGACAAATTAACTGGACGGGACAAATCTACACTCACACCCCACAGAGCGCTGCCCCTCCAGGGTGAGTCGCCCCAAGTGTCAGAGTGCTGTAGGGTGCCGCTTCCTCTGTGGAAGCTTCTAGAAATATGGCTCGTTCTCCTATAGCAAAACAACTCACCCTTTGAATACAAAAGCTCCAACGCATAAAGGGACGGGAAGATGGGAGCTGCAGATCTCTTTGTATGTTATGTATTATCCATGCCTAGAATGCACAGAAGGGTCATGAATTTAGAGATCTCAAAAACAACAACAACAAAAAGCCAATATCTGACACCTTATGTTCCTAAAACTCATTACAGCTCCAGGAATGAAAGTATAGGAAGAAAAAAAAAAAACAGTGAATAAATTATTTAGAAGAAGAAACACTTTCATTATTTTTTGTGTGCTTTCTTGAGCTTTTCCCAATAGTTTTAAAACTGTAGAAAGAGAAAGAGTCCTGGCTCCTAAATTATCCCTCGAATTCAAATGATTGCCGGTCCGGGATTGAAAGGATCCTGCGTGGCTTTATGAACTAGACTGAAAATTTCAGAATCCTCCAAGCTTAACCCCTTCTTCTCTTTCTAGAATGTCATAAGGAAAAGTCAGAAGGAGATTTAAATCATCTACCGTCAGAGAAAGACACTATTTATGTTTTGTTTGCTTGTTTGTGGTACTGGGGACTGACTCCAGGGGCATTCTACCTCTGAACTACACCCCCAGCCCTATTTCATTTTTTATTTTGAAGCAGGGTCTCACTAAGTTGCTGAGTCTCCCTAAGTGGCTGAAACTGTCCTCCACTCTGCGATCCTCTTATCTCAGCTTCCTGAGTACTGGGATTACAGGCATGTGCCACTGCGCCTGGCTTGTTTTGTAACCCTTACTCTGCATACTAAATTGAGAAAATGCAAAATATATATGTATAGTTTTTTTTAAGTGCTGACCTTTCCTTGATGTCTGAAATCCTAGTACACATTCTCACACTTCTATTTAGAGCAGGTTCTGAGCACTTTGTTCCCACCCACGAACACAGCGACACTGTGCTGGTGGCACTGAGCTGGTCCCTGACACATTTGAGATGCATGATGGACAATCATGTCCACAGCGCTGAGGGAGAGGCCTGGCCCTCCGCCATCCCTGCCCTCCCTGTCCATCCTTCCTGAGAATCACTCCTTGTTCATTTTCTCCCCCAAAACATTTTAGTAATCAAAGAAATGCCTCCTGCTCCAAGAGTCCTACACATTCTGTTTCTGATTTCATCTGAGAAAGAATTTACTGAAGAGCCACCCACACCCCCACCCGGGCATGTGGATTGAATTTCCACCCTCTTCTCCCCACTCTCTGGTGTCTCCACTGGGGCACAGTCTCAGTGTGCGGCAGAAATCATTTTCTGCTGCAGGAGGTTCAGCCATAAGTCAAGGGCAGATTTATTAAGGCCCCTGCATGGCCTGCTCCCTGCCTTACTGTGACATGACGATTTAAATCTTTGATCACCCTTAGCTGTAACCCCTTCACTGCTGAACAATACGCACTGCCCCATCCCGCTCTTGAGTTGAGGGGAAATGGTTCTGAGTCCACGCAGATGGGACGTCTTCACTCAGACCCAGGGCGTCCAGGACGCCCAGGATGGTCGAGGCGTTTCTACCACCGCCCACCACTGCGCACTGCCCTTTTCTCCGTGCTTCAACCAGGAAGCCACGTGGTCATCAGCAGGGCCACTCAGAGGAAAACTCTACTGCTGCACTGTCACCAGGATAGCTGTTTTATGGGGCGAGTTAGCTGGGCGTTCGGTATAAGATTGTGGTTGTTTCTGTTTGGTTTTTCTTATTTGTTCATTAGTTTCTCTATTTAATGATTTTCCCTTTCCATGACACTTTACCAAATATCTGGCACTGCATAGATCAGTCTTTAAAAAACCTTCAAATGGCCGGTCGTGGTGGCGCAGGCTTGTAATCCCAGCATTTGGGAGGCTGAGACCGGAGGATCGGGGTTCATGGCCAGCCTCAGCTACCTAGCAACTTAGTGAGACCCTGTTTCAAAATAAAGAATGAAAAATAGGACTGGGGGTATAGCTCAGAGGTAGAATGCCCCTGAGTTCCATCCCCAGTACTGCAAAAACAAACAAACAAACAAACAAACCTTCAATCAGTCCAATGGAGAGGTTACATGTATGCTGTGACAATTGCTTTTGCATGTAGTTTGATGTTAAAGATTGCAGTTTGGGTACTTTAGTTTCTCTCTCTCTCTCTCTCTCTCTCTCTCTCTCTCTCTCTCTCACACACACACACACACACACACACACACACACACACACACTTTCCCTTCACCAAAACAGTTCTGGGAGCTGTCGTTAAGAATATTAAAACATTCCAGGTATGGTGGGGCACACCTGTAATCCCAGTACTGGGGAAGCGGAGACAGGAGGATTGCAAGTTCAAGGTCAGCCTCAGCAACTTAGAGAGACCTTCAACAACTGAGCAAGACTCTGTTTCAAAATAAGAAGATAAAAAGGGCTGAGGTTATAGCTTGAAGGTAGAATGCCTCTGGATTCACTCCCGAGTTTCTTGTCTATCAATGGGAAGACTGACACTCACAGACAAAGGGAGTTTACCGTAAAGAGAACAGGAAAGGGAGAAAGAGGCAGATCACCCTTGCAGGCAATGGGGACCCTGGAGTCAGGCAGCTGCTTTCTGGGCACTACTTAAGGGTAGCCCAAGCCACGCACCATTAATTGCACCCCGGTCGGCCTTCAGGTCACTACCCGAGAGTGGCCTGGTCAATACTTACCACTTTCTCTCAATATACACTGCTTTCTCTCAAAGTCAACACGACTTGCGAGAGAGAGGAAAGGTCCCCAAAGGGAGGGATTCCCAGAGTGGGTAACCATTTAGAGTGTCTAGTCTAGGGGTTTATGTACTTCTTTGAATCTCCTTTCCAGTTGGGGTCTCAGAGGTGGTTTCCTGGGATGTGCATCGTGTATTTGCGTAGTGCCCTTCTTTGAGTCTCCTTCTTCTTTGGGGTTGGAGTTCTAGATGCTGTTTCCTGGAAGTCTTCTCGGATTGCTTATCAATAGGAACAACTGGGGTTTTGTGAAGCTCTGGTCACTCTCAGGAAGCTTCTGAGCTCATTATCACTTGACATTTGGAGGTCTGGTCTTCTCGGGAGTTGTGAACTTCGTTTCCTGCCTCTTAGCAAATGAAGTTTTTCTCCTGTGGCCCTCAGCCCTATCTGCCTACTTTTTTCAAACTCCTCACCAGTACCAAATAATAATAACATTATTAAAATGCTTAAGCAAGTTTGAGAGTTTCCGAGGGAAGAATTCCTCCATGCATACCAACAAAACTAAGATATTGTGTGTTTCAGGTCAGCAGCATGCACATTCCCTTGTTTCCCATTCCTCGGCCTACATTTGCTCCATGGAGTCCCTGAACAAGTGATCAGTTTGCGATCTCTCCGGTGTAGGTAACACCTTAGGTGTATTCAGGATTTCTCAATACATTACTCACACCTTTTCACCATAGTTCCTACAAGTGAATGTTATTGTCTGCATTTCCCACACATACAAATCTTAAGCTACTAAGTTGTTCAAAGTGACTCGCTCACATGGGCCAAAGACTAAGTTCTTACGCTGAGTTCCTCTTTAGAAGCACAATCTCCCTACAAGTAACCCCTTTAAGAAATTATGACAATCTGAACAATTTATAGGAAGGATTTTAAAAAGGGTAAATACCCCTTTCCTTTTTTTTTCTAAGTATAAATACAAATTTACACTCTGTAAAAAGGTATTAAAAATAGGAAAAATGATTCAAATCGCTAAAAGATAACCAGGCTGCCATTTTTGGTGCATATTTTTGCAAGCTCTTTTCCGTGTGAAAATGTTGTTTTGAAGTACGAATCCATTTCATTCAAATACATTCACAAAATGCCTTTGAAGATATATTAACACAAAGGAGGACACTGATGAAATCAAGGTTGTACCACTAATGAGAACAACTCAGCCATTAAATTTCCTTATTAAACAGTGATTTCATGATTTTTCATGGAATTAACCATAAAGATTTCTCTTCCCTATTTAAATGTTAAAACAGAAGGCTGCACTTCTCAAAAGAAGAAATATAAATGACCAACAAATACATGAAAAATGTTCAACATCATTAGCAATCAGGGAAATGCGAATCAAAACTAACCCTGAGATTCCATCTAACTGCAGTTAGAATGGCAATCATCAAGAATACAAGCAGTAATAAATGCTGGAGAGAATGTGGGAAAATAGGAACTCTTATACACGATTAGAGGGATTGTAAATTATTACAACCACTATGGAGAGATCAGTATGGAGTTTCCTCAAAAGACTAGGAATGGAATCACCATATGACCCAGATATACCACTCCTCAGTATCTTCCCAAAAGAAAGTATAGTACTATAACTATATAGTATTATATAGTATTCTTTAAGTTATAATACTATAATTCTTTGATACCTGCCTATTCATCTTTATAGCAGCACCATTCACAATAGCCAAACCATGGAACCAACCTAGGTGTCCACTAACGGATGAATGGATAAAGAAAACGTGATATATACACACAGTGGAATTTCACTCAGCCATAAAGAGGGACAAAATTATGTCATTTGTAGGAAAATTGGTGGAACTAGAGAATATTATGCTAAGTGAGATCAGCCAGTCTCAGCAAGTCAAGTCATATGTAGAAGCTAGAGAGAAAATCGGAAACAAAAGGGCCTTTGGATAAATGAGGAGAGAGAGCAGGAGAATAGTGGGGAGGGGGGTTGTGAAGAGAGTTGGGGGGCGGGGGATGAGGCTTGATAAAGGAAACTGTTCAAACAGGGCTGTATCCACACATAAAGGTATCATCATCAATCTCACTTCATGTACGGGGATGGAGGAACTGGGAGCAGAGTGGGATTCAGAGGGAAATACCAAGTGATGTGTGTCTGCATGCATGTATCTGTCACTTTGAATCTCTCTATGATTTAAATTACAGTGCACTAATACACAAATACACACACACACACACACACACACACACACACACACACCAGAGCCTGGCACATCCTTTTGAGTGATGCAGGAGAGTTTGGAGGTGAAAGGTAAGCTGTGGACGAGAAGACATATAGAATAACTCTACAAAATGTATATAATAAATGAGAGAAAGAATCGTCAGGAAAGAATTGTCCTCCACAGTTAGCACACAAGGGGTCTCCCTTCCAAATCTCCAATCGAGGAGCCCTAACTTTCTTTGGGAAATGAGGAGCAGCCAGAATTGGGAGGCAAGAGGAGATGTGCACAGACAAGAGAGAATAACTAGAAGAAATGGCCAGGAAGTTTGAGGAAGAACTCCCTTTTCACAAAGAAAAGTAGAAAATCACATCCAAACCGCACCAGCACAACCACCATAAACCCATAGGCTACAATGCGGACCATGGGATAGAGTCCCCTAAAGCTGCCATTGCCTCTAGGAAAGTAGAAGAATCTTGGCATCCGGCCACAAAGGGGCATCCTGGGAGAAGGGCTAGCCACAGGAGTGCGCGGAGGGCCCATGTTTTTGTTTAGGTAAACATGAGCTCCTGCCCACACCCGGTCGTTGCCAGAGACACTTGAAGAGAAATAAGAATACATTTTTCTTTCAGCAGAAGATTAATTGGGCATCTGCTGACTTGAGTGTTGGCGTGGTCCTTGGGGTCTCACAAACTGGAGGAAGCAAAGCAAAACCACACAAAAAAAGTCCACAAAAAGCTGAGGAGAGCGAAATCGCCAGCAACTGGCTGCAGGCTGTCAGGAGAAATAACAAAGTGTGCGTCAAATTCCCAGAAAGTTGGGTGTTTGCAAAAGACCTGAAGTGTCTCCCACAGGGGGTAACCCACATATAAGTACACTGTTCTGGGAGCGTCTCCATGAATCCTGCAGACATAGCCTAAGACCTTGCGCTCTGTCCTTGCACTAAAACCTGGGTTTATCAAAGGGAAGAAACACCTGCCTAGCCACCTTTCTCTCCTGCCAAATCCTCTATGTCGCCGACAGCTGGCAGCCACACAAGGCCATCCACCAGCCCAATCGTGAGATATTATCATTAACTGCTAAGTAAGCGGGGTGGGGGGTTGGGGCCGGGGAGGTCTTACTTGCAGATAAATATGTGTGTCCCTCCCTAATCACACCCATTCGACTCCTCGGAGCATCCTACTTGGGGCCTAGCAATGACTCCAGATAGGCACGTATCTTGGGGCTTATGGATTATTTGGTCACATCTGCAAATACCATGAGCGTTTTCTGACTCTGTGTGCTTTGATGTCTAGTTGGAACAATATAGGCCTCCTGCTCCTTAAATGTTTTCATTTTTAAGCATTTCAAAATAAGCTTTGTAACTGCATTTGGTCCCATAAATTCTTGTTTATGAAAACAAGTGGCCCATAAATATGTCCAAGAAGCCGCTTTCTCGACACTTTTCCCCAAATACCTCAAAAGCCCTGGGTATGGCAGCCACATTGGAACAATGAGGGTAACTGACAGGTTTTGTGTCCGTGGGCTTTTTCCCCCTTGTGTCTTAAAGTTTCGGAGCCTCTAGGAGCTGCCGGACACAATGACTCTGGTTTAATAACTGTGAAATGCTATTGAGCGAGCAATAAAAAATATTGTCCACCGCCAAACAATACAATACGTACAACAGCCAGCCTTCCTGCCAATCACCAACATTCATGCAAAAAAATGACTTGAGTTCCTTTAACAACAGGAATGTCCCCCTGTGACACGTGTGGACATGGGCAAGAGGGTCTGGCACCTCGCATCACAAGAAGAGCTGTGCACCCCCATGCCAGTTTGGATGGCACCGAACTGCTCTATTTATGTTTGCCTCGAAGAAAAACATCCCCCTTGTTTGCAGAAGATAAAATTAAAACATGAGGGCTGTGTGCTGGTGATCGTGGCTTCAACCGCATGCATTTTTGCTCTATGAGTCCATCATACATAAATTAGAGTGCTTATACTATAGGCCTGTGAAAACAGTCCCAGGGTTCCTTATTTTGATGGACAGATTTGACAAGATGGCAAGTTATTCCACATGATGGTGGTTTTTTTTTTTTTTTTTTTTTTAAGTGAAAGAAGTGAGCAAGGCTAAAGGAAACCTCACCTAAAATAAACAAGAAAGAAAGAAAATGCTGTTTATTTAACACTGAGAAGTGTTCCTTTCTGGGGAAAAGTCAATGAGCTCCAGGGACCCAGGGCAGGAAGGCCCACTCCCTTAAAGTTAATGACCGTCCTCCTCTCGGTGGCTAGTTCTTTTTCTTCCTGACATCAGGAGCTGGCCTGACTTCAGCAAACTGGCTCTGCTTCTAAGAACACATTATATAGAGGAAAACTAGGGGGGCGAATACCCTGACATGGAGATATTTAGAATTAAGAAGTCACCACACCAGATTGCTGCACCAGGTCTAGGAATCAAAATCAAGAAATAGGGACAGAAGGGGCCTGAAGGGCCATCTCTGACGCCGTCAGCTGGAGAACCTGGCAAGGCGTGAGCTGAGGTCAGAGCGCAGTTGTTGCTGGTCTTTCTCTGTGTGCCATGATGATTCTTTATCCTCGGCTTGATGTGAATTGGGGCTTGATTTGATGCAGCGCCGGTAAGATTCTCAGTTGCTTCCTTCCCAGACAAAAGGAGCAAAGGAGAAAATTCTCATGCAGATGGGGTGAATCGGCACAGAAACCTAACAAAAAGGCATATTATGTGCCAGAGTTTCCTTGATCCTTGACTCTTTGGGCCGCAGTGTGACAGTTGCCAAGGGTTCAAAGAAGAAAGAGTTTGCAAACAGAGGGGTTCTAGGGAGTGGAGTGACGAGATTCTTCTTTAAATGTGACACTATTGAGATTGTTCTCTGATTACACAAGTGGCATTTCATCGATAGAGATGAAATCTTTTTAAAAATAATCTTTTTATTAAATTACTGAGTAAGGGCCACAGTACAGCAATGGTTTGTTAGGAAGTTGGATCCCTCACAAGGCTCTGATGTCCATGAGAGGAGGACACTGTCTTCCATCTTCGCCTCTTGCTTGGCACCCACATCAATGCACACACAGAGCAGGTTCTCAATACGTGTCAACTGGCACCTGGCTTCCCTTTCTCAGTAGGTCAGAATATTATGAGTTAAAGCCGGGCATGGTGACGCACTCCCAGTACTTGGGAGGCTGAGATGGGAGGATCGCAGGTTCGCAGACAGCCTCAGCTACTTAGTGAGGTCCTCTGCAACTTAGTGAGACCCTTTTTCAAAATAAAGAATAAAAAATAGGGCTGGAGGTGTAGCTTGGAGGCAGAATGCCCCTGGGTTCAATCCCCAGCACTGAAAAAAAAAAAAGATATTAATTAGATGAAGCCACTTCTTTTGTAGGTCAAAAATGGTCACATGGTGGCAATGCCATATGGTTAAGCACAATATTTACTGAGTACCCCATGCCATGAAGGTTCCCTTCCACCAACATTTCCATTTGAGGGCTCCCCACTGTAGCTGGACTTCACTGCACTCCCAAGTGAGGAGAGAGACATGTAGGTTGTGTCAGAGATGGCCAAAGCCAAGGAGCTACTTGTAGAACAGCCATGCAGTGTGTATTTGTGTATTGGTTCCCAAGCCTTGCATGTCCAGCTCCTTTCCATTGTAAGCGAAAGAATCCCAACTGAGCACCCAGAAGCAGAAAAATGGGTTCAGTGGCTCATACACAGGGAAGTTAAAGGGTGGAATATTTCAGGAATGGGGACTCAGCTAGTAGCAGAATTCTTTCTCCCTGGTCTCTTTGTTCTCTTCGTCTCTTTCCTGTCATATGTTGCCTCATCCTTTCTTGCCATAGGCTTTCTCCATACCTAACTTGCCACCCAAAAGCATCTCAGATCTGCCCCGGCGCCCACACACCGGCTCTCAGAGAAGTATACAGTCCGCCCTCGTTGGGCTGTTGCTTTGGCCTAGTCTACAGACAGGAAGATGAGAGCTAACCAGGCCTAGGTCATGGGCCTACCCCCTACCTAGCCCAGGGAGGGAGCTCTCGGGTTGAGAATCCACCAGAACCATCTAGAAGAGAAAACAAGCAATTTTCCAATGTTGGGGTGGGGGTGGAGAGAAGGCAGATAAGACCACAGGTGTCTTGGGAGGCTGAGACAGAAGAATTGCAGGTTTGAGGCCAGCCTCAGCAACTTAGCGAGGCCTTTAGCAACTTAGTGAGACCCTGTTTCAAAATAAAAAATAAAATAAATAGGACTGGGAGTATGGCTTACAGGTTCAATCCCCAATAACGCCCACCCTCACACACACACACACACACACACACACGATATTCATGAGACTGAAAGACCAAATCACTGCTTATAGTTACTCTAGTTTGGACAGCCTCACAACCGTGAACCCCCAATGATGATATAGCTTTTGCTTGCTTCTGGCCAAGAGGCCACAGGAGTTAGCACATTGTTAAATCGATTTTGTCTCCATATAAGCCAGTAAGCTCTGATCTGTATCTCCTCTGTGGACAGTACTAGCTGGGTATGGTAACATGCTTATAGTCCCAGCTGCTTGGGAGGCTGAGGCAGGAGCATCACTTGAGCGCAGGAGTTCCAGGCCAGCCTGCGCAACAAAGCAAGATCCAGTTTCTTAAAAAAATTAACTAAACAAGCAAAAAACCCAAAGACAATACTGCAGCCAGGGCAGACTTGGTCAGGGTTTCAGAAGGAGGCACCCCCCTCCTTTTCACCAAAAACCAAAAGTGGGCATGTGCACCAAGGCAAAACCAGCACACCTGCACACCTAGGCAAACCTACGCATGCTGAGAGCCAGAGAATCAGCCAGTCATGCTTCGTTTCTAGAACGAGACCAACATCACAGGCATTTCAGAATTAACTTAGGGTGGGCAAAGTTATCAGAAAATGAAGTTTAAATAGTCAGTCTGCAGGTTTCATGACAATATCTACCCAGGGATTTGTTGATAGGAAATAAAATAAATGGTTAAATGCATAGTTGAGTGTTTAAAAAAAAACGTGTGAATTAAACTGGACTAAGTTAAGGTTTTCTGACCTTTTAGTTAGAAGGCAAGGGTGCTACGGTGCTTTAGCCGACTGCCTGAAGGGAACGTGCTAAATTTGGTAGCAATTAGGAAGTCGTGGGTGGAATGTCCCGGCAGGATTTGGCTGTTGTCGAAGTCCAAGGGTGTGCTGCATGAAACAGTTTGAGCACACGCTACGGTGGGCCAGTGGGCCAAGGGCAGGCGGGAGTGTTGGTTTTCAAGAGCGTCCTGGCTGAGCAGGTATGCTCTGCGCTGGCTCCGTTGAGGTCTCCTCTAGTTTTAAGACTGTTTTCTTAACAGAGGGTGTCACTTTAATATCCTGCCCTGGCACCTGGCAGGGAGGATCAAGAGCAGCCTGAGGGAGAGCCAGGACGAGTTCAATGAGACCAGGGTCAAACATCTTGAAAGAATCTGTCCCTCCAGGGCCCGGGCCAGCACTCCGCAGACTGTCCAGCAAGAAGAACCTATAGGGGTCCAGAGAACCGGGGCCACGCTGGGGCCCTAGGAAGTCTCGGCCACCTCTGTGGATGTCTAGACCACACTGGAATTGATCCAGCATTATCCCGGGGGAAAGCTCCCTGCAGGGTTGGCTGCTCCCCAGTGGGCTTTCCTTGGAAAGTTCCAGATCATCCACACACCAGAAATTCACTGCCGCAGCCATGGGCCATGTTACATACCAGCAGCATGACTAGTTGGAGGACGATGGTCATGAGAGGGAAGGAAGGGGGCTTATTGTCGTTGATTTAAAAAACGCTATTCCTAATTGGCTGAATTATTACTAAGGTAGGCTCTAGCATTATTAATGTAGGCTACACACAGAGGGAGAAAATATCAATGACAGTCACACGTATGGCATTAATGATGCACCAGGAGCCATTCTGTCCATATACCAACTAGTTTCATTACACCCCTCCTTGTGAAGGGCACACCACTTCACCCTTAATGTATGGAAGAGGACCACACACAGTAAGCGTGCCAGAGTTGGGAAGCAAGCAGTCCAACAGTAAGGAACACTGGTCAGGGTTTCAGAATGAGGCATCCCCCTTCTTTTCACCAAAAACCTAAAGTGGGCCTGTGCATCAAGGTAAAACCAGCACACCCAGATAAACCTATGCGCTGAAAGAAGACTGCTCCAGACAGAGGAGTTTGGTCTTTTAAATGCAGTCATGTGTATAGAATGCATAAAGAAGGCTCGTGACACATAACTGTACCAATAATCTATAATCAACATATTGTAACTAGCAACTCACAAGACTAGCATTTTTATTGTTATCAGTTATTGTTATTAGTAATTATAAATAATTATTGCTAAAAATGGTCTAATTTGACTAAATATCATGTAAAAACTAACAATGAAGGAACTGAAATGGCAGGCGGAAGCTCTGACCCTTCCCACCCCTCCCCCACTTGCTTAGTTATTAATCTACAAACATGATTCTTCCTTTAGAGATACTCCTTGGGTGTTTTGGTAATCTGAAACACCCAAGGATGAAATTCTAAAAGTGTGTGATTGCAGAATCAACACCTAAATTTCTGAATATTAAAATAGTACAACTTTTTTTTTTCATTACTGAGGATTGAACCCAGGGACATTCTACCTCTGAGTTACACTCCCAGCCCTATTTTTTATTCTTTATTTTGAAACATGGGTCTCACTAAGTTGCTGAGGGCCTCACTAAGTAGTTGAGGCTGGCCACAAACCTGCGATCCTCCTGTCTCAGCCTCCCAAGTACTAGGATTACAAGCATGTACCACCACACCTGGCAAATAGTACAGTTTTCTTTAAAAAGGAATCTGAAGCCGGGCGTGGTGGCGCACGCTTGTAATCCCAGCATTCGGGAGGCTGAGACCGGAGGATCCGGGTTCGCGGCCAGCCTCAGCTACCTAGTGAGGCACTCCGCAACTTAGTGAGACTCGGTTTCAAAATAAAGAGCAAAAAATAGGGCTGGGGGTGTAGCT
>PVLC010001831.1:0-19596 GCA_004027655.1 Graphiurus murinus | reverse complement strand
GCACAGCAGGTGTCACAATGAAAACCCATCTAGACAGATGTGCTGCCCACGCTGGCTAACGATGAAAGTGAGAAATGCATTATGACCAATACTTTCTATGTTCAACGGCCAGCAAGCCATAGGTCTCATGGAATTTGGTACCGTGTGGGCACAACCAAACCAATTCTGATAGTGCCCGTCCTGTCTTACACACAGCCTTCTTGCTGCCTCTCCTTACCCACAGCCATAGAAAATGGCCTGGTATAGAAGATAATTTAAAAAAGAAAACCAACTTTGCTCCTAACAAACAGGACTAGAACTGACTGAATTTTAAGGCTGCCAGAGCAACATGTAGGTTCTTGGTTTTTTTTTTTTTATTTGTGTGTGTATTTATTTGTTTTTCAACCACAACAATTTTCTGGGTGCCACCTGGGGATAACAGGGGGCCGAGGGGGCTGGCTGAGGGTTTTTATCTGAAGTTTTATTTTACTCCCACTGGAGTACACACTGACATTTTAAGAAGAATTCCTATCACTGTAAGCTTCTGCTTGCAAGTATTTGTGTAGCTATTAATGTTAAAAACAGAGGCATGGCCTCCATTTTATGTTCCAGGCATAAAGACAAAATGTGTCCCTCGTTTAGAAGGCCCCTGCGTCTCCCAGCAGTGCCCAAATGGGATGTTTGTTTTAGGTGGAGAGGAGGCAGGCAGGCAGAAAGTGAGCTGAGAAATGGCTTTTTTTTTTTTTTTTTAAGTGTGGCAGATCATTAATAACCAGTGAAGGATGGACTCAGGAAGCCTCCCAGCACACATTTCTCAAACCAAAGTTCATTCATTAATATTCCAGAGGAATATTGTCCACACGAAGTTTTTTTTATGCCTAATGTCTAACCCGCAGTCCCTTGTAATCAATGCAAGGGGCTGCGTGATCTCAGAAAGCTCCCAGAACTTGGATGATATTTTAAGGAGACTTTTTTTCTCCGCCCCAATACAGAAATAAGCTGTGGTGCTTTGTTTTGCTCCTAGTCGGCTCAGGTTTAGCCCATTTCGATTCTCTAATCTCGTATGTTGTGGCAAAAGACGGAGCATCCACTTCTTTGGACGCTGTCTCACTTTCCTAATGCAGAGCTGGCCGTGTTTATTCTAACAGCTTTAGACTGCTTCCGCGTGGCAGAGTTCATCCGCCTGCGCCAGAGGCCTTTCAAGCCGCAGCTTGGTCTGTCTAAACAGGCTCATCCCTGGGGACCTGTAGGCACAGACGAAAGAAAATGCAAAGTCTACATTTTGGCTAGGGAGGGATGGAAGGAGAGAGAAGGCGTTTCATTGCATAATGGACCAAAGTACAAGCCCTGAGTAATGCAAGTGACCCCAGGCACCCCTGGCAGAGGTACCCCAATACCTAGACCTGGGCACAGGATAAACAGGGACAAAGAAGGGAGGCAGATATTTGCAAACCCCACCTACTTTGGGAATAGTGTTGAGAAGCAGAAGGTAGGCACACCAAAGAAAACTGCCGGGAGGTGGGGACCGACCGCTGCTTTTGCTTTATACAAATCACCCAAGAAGAGGAAAGCAAGCAAGCAACTAATAAATAGCATGCCCAAGTTTATCCCTAGCTCAAACAACCCTCTAGGTTGAGGGACTGCAGACCCTCCTCTGCTGCCAGACCTGTGACCGTGAGCAGGCCACTTGTCCCAGGAGCTGAGTGGCTTTCTTGACTGAATACCCAGGCCTTCAGTTCTGGGTAAAAATATCTGAATTGGTATTTTGTAGCTTTTTTTTTTTTCTTTCTAGTACTGTGATAAGAACAAGCCCCGTTTGTTTAAATATCAGCTTCTCTGGCTCCCTCCACCCCGTTCCTACTCTACCCTCATCCATCTATAATTTTTTTTGGAAAGCCCTTAAAGGAAATGTCACCAAGACATAAGGAATTGGCCATTAGGATACCTTAACAGTGGACATTTCTTATGTAAAGATCTGAATCTATAGCGAACAAAAGCAACCGTTCAGAACTCTCGAAAAAAAAAAATCCCCAGCAATTTAAAGTAAATGGGCAAGATTAATGGATTGTCATATAATGGGAAAGGAAAGTATTAGGGGGGAAAAAAATGGAAATGGCTTGACAAAATTGGTTTGGAATCAGAGTCTACCTGCAGGCCAGAGCGTTACTGTCTGCAAGATTTCCAGCTCAGCGGTATATTAATTTGAAAGCCAGGCCTTGTGCGGACACCCAGTACTTAGTGGTTGGTTTTATGTTAAAAATGCTTAGTATGAAACCCATCTTGAACATGTGCCCAAACATCGCATAGTTGATTGCAAACCCGAGTGCCTGGGGGCTCTGAGTCCAACCTCAAGAATGTTGGTGACTGGGGACTTTTGGGCTCCACACCTGGCCTTGTCAAGGCCTCTTAGCGGCTGCTGGGAACACGTCCTGCCCAGGGCCTGCAGCTCGCCCGTCACCCCTCTGACAGATGAAAACACAACAGGGTCTGTTGCCTGACTGACACATTCCTCTCCTGTCTGCCTCTGAAAGGACTTTATTTAACAGTCCTGGAGCCGGGCTTTTGACTGACAGATTGTGAAGGGGAAAAGTCATTCAGTTCCATTAAGCTCTGTAACTGCTCTGGAACAAAACACTTAAAAAAAAAAAAAAAAAAAAGTGGGGGGAGGAGGGTAAAATAGAGCTGTGGAGAGTTGGGAGCATGAGCTTTAGGGAGAAAAAAGGAGGATTCTTTTCAGGTTCAAAAACAATCCTTCTCTTTGCCTTCTGTCTATCAATTAGGGCAGTCTTCCCAGCGGGGACACAGGCCCGGCTCATTGGTGTCACTCAGCTGCCAGTCTCTTGACAGGGACACCAAAGGGCCTCATGTAGCGCTGCGGAAGCTGTCTGTCAGGCCATCAGCAGCTGCTATGACGCCATCGCTCTGTTTTGCTAGGACTATTAGAGGGGGGCCGTTCACCCCAACAGAGGCGAAGAGTGGCGGCTGCAAACCTCTCTTCAAACTTTTCTGTCACAAACCCCTACGTGTCCTCAACTCTGAGAGGAACTGCTTCACAAAAACAACCTCAGCCTTCCTGGCCTGGCCAGGCCACAGGGTAAGCAAAGACTGGCCGGCCAAGAACTCGCTCTTGGGTGTGAGAAGGGGCTTCTGCTCCGAGGGGAAAAAACACACAAGACCTGACTGAACGCATTCACCAACTCCGGTTCAGACGAGTCCAAAGCGACAGATTCACAGGAAAGGCGGCTCCATCCGCAGAGGCCTGCGCAGTCTGCAGCTGCGTGAAGAGCAACAGGGGCTCCGAGTGGCTTCCTGCCCGGGCCCGGCCCCATTTGGGTTGCTGTGGCTCTCACTTCCCCCCTGAGTTTTGCTTGGAGCCCAAAGACTCCGATGGAGCCCAAAACTCTAAGCCAAACTCAGCACCAAGCAACCGCTTCCCACTTCCCCATGTTCCTGCCTTGCTCCCTGCTGTCCCTAAGGGCTGACTCACAAGCTCGTCAGCGTTTGTCCCTAGGATTCCTCAGCCCCTGCTGATCATACTGAAGACCCCAGACTAGGAAGGAGGGCTGCATTTACCTGAGCTTTCTGGCTCAGCTGAGGAAACTCTGACACCACGGCTGCCCTTCTGTGTTCAGTGATGGCTGCGTTTGCGCCTCCTGGTGTTTCCCTGGAATCCTTTTCAAATTATGGGGAGCTACTTCCAAATGGTAATGGCAGCACTTTGTACCAAACTGCGAGCTGGAGAAGGCTGCTGCCAAGCCCCGCGGTCCCCCATTCTGTTGCAATGATTGCTCCATGCCTGTTCTTCACACATCCCTTGGGAACCCTACAAAGCGTTTAGCCAAAACTAGAAGAAGAGGTGCATAATGCCGCCCCCATGCTGCCAGAACCATGGCGTCTATCATTTTTCTTCCTTAATTCTGAAAGCTGTGCTGGGGTCCTACACTTCCTGAGCATAAATCTGTCCACACAGCAATGCTTGGTTTGGGGCACCCAGGTGCTGTACCTTGGATGTGTATCATCTAAATGAAAACTAAGTCTGGGAAAATTCAAAATTAACCAGATTTGGGCCCTGGGAGTAGAAGCACAGGGGAGCAGACAGGATGATAATGACAAGAGTGTGTGTTGGGGGGGGGGGGACTTGATTGTCATCTTCCTGCTGTCCTGACTCAGGAGGACACGCTCAGGAACCAACCCTTTGCCACCTGCACCAGCGGAATCTGCGGCAGTTATGGGAGGCACTAGTAGCTCACTAATGAGCGAGCCTTTCCAAATGGCTTTGCAGGTCTTCGGTTGTTTGGCTGCACGTTTTCATTACTGAAGGAGAACGAGAGCAAGAGCGAGAGCCAGAGCGAGAGCCAGAGCCAGAGCCAGAGCGAGAGAGAGAGAGCGAGGAGATGCCAACTGAAGGCAGAAGGCAGGCAGGGATACTCACACAGCTCCTGGGGTGCCACCAAAAAGAGACTTCAGTTGCTGGATCAAAGGATGTTGGAGCCTTTTGTTCAGGATGGATTGCTTTGCAAATCCCTCTCGGAGTAGCCCCAAATGAGCAGACTCCCTGGAGCTCCTGGAGGCTGAATCCATCCATGGATTCCCATCCTGATGGTCCACACCACCGTCCAATATCCTAGAACTCCACCCCTCTCTTGCATTTTCCAGAAGGACCTCAGACCCTGTGTATGTGATGCTCATATTTCTGGTCTTCCCATGGGTGATGGTGTTCAAAAGTCTCTCTCTCCAACGCACAATTGTGTAAGATCTGAATACTGAATTTTCTCTGCTGGGAGGACATCTATCTCTGTCCACTGTCCTTTTGTGTCATGCCTGGCTGTTTGTGCTCACCTTGGATTCTACATAGTTCTCTCTGGCCTTCTGACCCAACATCTATTATATTAAGCACCAGCCCTGTCTGGGTTTACTTTCTTTCCATATGCTAAGTGGTAAGAGTTAAGTGGTCCTTTGGGCTCTCGGAAACAGTGATGCTTCATTCCTTCTGTATAATATTCATGGCAAAGTATCTTAGGGAATTTTTTCTTATGGTAGTTCCCCTTGACTGGTTACAATGTGAATAACCGTAAACCAAACTTGTTACAGTTTTCAATTTTAGTTGAATAAATACTTGTTGTTACTTAATATTTATGCCAGGGTTTAGACATTGCACTCATTCCAGGGAGTGGGTTCCCCTCACTGTGAATTTCTTTACTCCTCTCAGCTCCTCACAGACATGAAAGAACAATAAAATCTATCATAATCGTCCCATTTCTATCTTTCAGTTTGATGTCCATGTGAATGGCCAGGCTTAGCAAGAGGCTCTTGACATAGAAATATCTAACTTCTTCCCCCTCCCACACGGAAAAATGCTAAGCCAGAAATATAAATGCATAGCCCATCACTTTGTGCTGGTATGTTCCATCTTCTACTCTGTCTCCAGAGTGAGATAGGGAGTAGAAACTCCCACAGCCACTGCAGTCCCCACCTAGACAAGTCCTGGGTGGATGGTTGCAGTACGGTCCCCTTTGGAATGTTGCGAATTTCTAAAATATCACATACATCTATACTCCAGGGTATATAAAAAGCATGATTGTTAACATTATCTACTATGTTCTGCTAGCAACACACATGCAGATTTCCTGATAAAACAGAAATAACTTTGAAGGACATGGTTTACAGAAAGTGTCAGAACTTCCAAAACTAATTGACTGAAAAAGAAAAATCTAATATATCATCCTTAAATAACAAAACCACATATGAAACACACATTCCTGGCACTTCAAGGAAGCCTTTTGGAAGAGCTCATTTGAAAACTGAATGAAATTAATCTATTAACAACACAGAGGCAGCTGTTTGACTCCAAAACAGTAAAGGGGCTAAATTTTTCCAAGTTAAGACTTTGATCCTCAGCAGTGATCTTAAACTAGGGATGCAAGATATATAGGCATAGTCAGGCATGGTGGCACGTGCCTATAATTCCAGACTTAGGAGCCTGAGACAGGAGATCACAGGTCTGAGGCTAGTCTCAGCAACTTAGCAAGGCCCTCAGCAACTTAGTGAGACCCTGTCTTTAAATAAAATAGGGCTGAGAGTGTTGCTCAGAGGTAGAAGGCTCTTGGGTTCAAACCCCAGTACCACAACAATAAAAATAAAGATACATAGGTACATAATCTTGGCTTTACTTTCCTAGATTTTTAGATTGTAATATTATAACTTTACTAAAATAATCATCATATAGGAGAAAACCAGATTTTGAAAAAGAAACTTGGCTAAGAAAAGTTAAGCTAAAGGCAAAATTAACCCTGGTTGAGGGTGCTGAGGACAGAATGTACTCAAGATGGTGTTATTCATCTAATGCATAAACTGAGCAACAGGAAAACTTTCATCTTTTTCATACCTGAGATTAGTGTCTTGGTTTCCTCCAGAGCATGAAGCAACTAATTATCAAACCAATTCTGCCTTGTGATCTTTTTTTCTGACTTCTAAGTTTGAGTACCTTCTATGCACTTAGAAACAGAAGTAGTTTATACTAAAATGCTGGTTAGCCTTGTGGGAAAAAAAGAGATTCTTATGAAGCGCAGGGACTTCCGCTGCCCTGGGCAAGCCTGCCTTTAGTTGAGACTGAAAGCCTAGCTCCATTTGTACATTGAAAATGAGTGTATTTCATTAAATTTCTTGGTATGCTTTATTGTAGTTTTAAAGGGAGTGGATGTTACAAAATCTTTGGCAGACGTTCTTTGTTTTAAAACATTACTCCAAGGTCTAAATCTCAGTTTTCTTGACCTCCACACATTTGTTTCTCTATCTTGCACTGTTGACAAGTTCACAAGGCTCCACTGCCAATTCTTACTCCTTTCTGGACCCTCCTTGTCTTTCTTTGAGAATGGGGAACTTTTTGAAACCTCCAACTTTCTTCTGAGATACTGGAGATAAATCAAGAAGAATCTAGCTCGTCCTGGTTGTCATTTGCTCCCTATGCTTGATAAAATTATCTTAAATGCCCAATTATTCCATGAGAATTGATAGGTACCTGCCCATTTCCTTGTCATTTGATAGATGAGTACATGGAGGTAGAACTCAAGCAAAAGGTTGATAAGTGAGGCTAGCAAACTCCTGGTGGTAAGGGATGGCAGTGCCTCCTTCCTATGGCTAAGTCGCTGGCCTCGCTTCTTTCCAAATATAAAACATAAATAGTGCTTCACATCAGTCTTGCTATGATAAAATACATATATGGCCTTTCCCTTGGTTCCTGGTAAGGATCTTCTATGAAGATCTTTGTTTTTCTCCCTGTTCCTTCCATGATGTAAGCCACAGGAAAAATCAAAATCCAAGTAGGGAGACCAACCAGGAACCAAAAATCAATTTCCCTAGTATGCCATGTTTTTAACCTGACAACAGCAACAGATTACACAACTTCAGTCTTACCAGTTTTATCAGTTTCTCCATGATGCTTTTATTTTATTTTATTTTTTATTTTTGTGGTACTGGGGATTGAACTCGGGGGCGTTCTACCTCTGAGCTATACCTCCAGCCCTATTTTTTATTCTTTATTTTGAAACCGAGTTTCACTAAGTTATGGAGTGCCTCGCTAGGTAGCTGAGGCTGGCCGAGAACCCGGATCCTCCGGTCTCAGCCTCCCGAATGCTGGGATTACAAGCGTGCGCCACCACGCCCGGCTTCCATGATGCTTTTAAAATAATAGGAAGAGAGTAGATGGCCAGCCAGCCATGCATGGTAGCCTGCGCCTGTAATCCCAGTACTTGGGAGGCTGAGATAGAAGGATATCACATTCAAGACCAGCCTCAGCAACTTAGTGAGACCCTGTTTCAGAATAAAAATATAAAAAGGGCAGGAGAATAGCCCAAAGATAGGATGCCCCTGAATTCAATCCCCAGTGTCAAAAAAGAAAGAAAATAGTTCCCCAGCATCACAGAGTAATGCAAACCCCAACTTGCCTACCCTGAATATTGACACATGCACCCAGAGAAGAGCAGAAGCAACAAATTTTTCCTTTTAGGTTTTGGTTAGGTCTTATCTCATTACTGGAAGTTTTGTGTGTGTGTTAGATTCCTCTTTATTACTGATTTTCTATCACTATTGAATATAACTTTAATTCAAAAATAAAAATAAACTCATTCTAAGCACATTAAACCAATGACAAGGAGTCACTTTGAAATCAATCTGACACTGTATTACAAGGATGCCCACTACTACTTAACCTTGCCTTTGTTTATAATAGGCCCCAGGCAAAGCTGAAATGTTTATTTATAATTTTGGCACTTCCCCTCTTGTAAAGAGACTGTTGTCTTTACTAGAACTTTGATGTCCTCTCTGTCAAGAAAAAAAAAAAAAAAAAAAAAAAAGCCAAGCATATTACCCATGATGCAAAATATTTCAAGAAATGGAATCTCAAGTGCTTGAAAACCACACCCATGACTACCGGTGGCAGCTACAGTAACAGGAAGGCTAGATCCTGGCCACTTGCCTTTGGCTGTTTCCAGAGGTCCCATGTGAAGACAAGAGCGACAGCTCAGTTATGCAGCTATTTTAGGTTTGATTGCTTGGCTTCAATGATTAGGATTAGTGTCCCAATTATTTGCCCACTTTGTGTGTGCAGACTTGGACTTTAAATGGGGTTGGGTATAGAGTAGTTAAAGGGAAGGCAGGAACCCTGGATTCTGTGTTTTAATCAGTCAATAATTAAACCTATAGTTTTGAACAAGAAGCATCCTCGGTGCACCTGTTTTTCAATGTTGCAAACAAGGAAAAGAAGCCCCATTCTATCAGAGCAAATCATGATGATTGGATTTTAAAACCTTTTCAACAGCTTTTAGAGAAAATGTCGCATAAAAAAATAATAATGATGCCATATGAGCCCCAGTCGCCTAGAAAACAGAGTTGAAGCAGGAAATTAAGTTCTAATGTTTTCTTTGGGAGGTGCAACTTCAGGGCAGTCAAAGTGAAACAAAGAAGTGAGCAGGGCAGAGAAAAAGAAAAGTAAAAGAAAAGTGGAGTAGTGCGTTGTTATGTCGGCCTCCAGATGGGCAAAGAGAAGCCAGAGTCCACAGAGGCAAGAAGGAATTGAACTACTTCGCTCCCTTCCGTCTTCTGTCTGCCATTGGTCAAAGCATGTAAGGAGGGAATTAATGTCCCCACATTTCCAGGTGGCACCATCTGGTACCTCTGACAGAGCCCGAGCACTGCAGAGTGAATTTCATCCGAGCTAGGATCAGGTGGAGAACTGAGTACCACAGCAGGCACTGGGTAGACTGAGCCGTCGAGAGCCAGGGGCACAGCTGAGAGTGCCAGGGAAGCTCACGAGATGTGGGCCACGCAGACGTGGTTAGCCAGTTATGACCACTGATTTGTTGTATCAGTAAGGTACCAAGAGTTACCAAAGTGCCAATCGGTTTGCTGAAGTGTGATGCCCAAGGACGGTAACACTGAAACTTCTGACTTTGCACAGCAAGGTTACAATACTTTTTCTAAACAAAGAATTCAAATGGACAGGACAAATGCTAAAAGCATAGGTGATTGTAAGCTTTTCTGGAGGCCACTAAGTCCCCCATGGAAGAGAGTCTGAGGAGAGCACACGGCCCTGGATCTGCCCATACCTAGCCATTTAGTCAGGAAGCTCAGGGAGCCACTGCTAGGCCAGTTCTGAGACTAGCAAGTAAAGCAGATGCAAAACTCACCAGCGCTGACTTTCTACTGATGAGCCCAAGCACTGGCTGCTAAAATCTCTCCCTTTTTGCATGCTCAGCATCTTCCTTTCTCCCTCTAATAACAGTGCCTCAACTATCATTTGAGGACCTCTTCCGCTCCAAGTCTCAGTCCCTATACTTTGGGTAGGGCTGATCCCACAATCATCTCCTGTGAGCTGAACCCCAGGCTAACCAGAACCACCTGGTCAATTCAGGAGTGGCTCAGAGCCCATCTACACCAGGGCCCTGTTTCTTCTTTGCAGCTGGAGTCATGGCAATCTGTCGTCCTTACCAGGTAATAGAAATCTGAATAATGGAGACAGCAGAGAGGAAGGCAAGACAGAGAAATGGAGAGACTGGATCCCAAGAGCAGTGTAAGAACCTTTGGATTCAGCCAGACATTTTGGTTACTGAGCCAAGAAAGTCCTTGTTTGGCTAGAAGGAATTTGAATTGCATTTTCCGTCACTTGTGAGTAGAAGACTCTGAAGTAATACAGAGATGATAGATGCAAAAGTAAACACAATGCAGTGTGATCAATCTTAAAGCCAAAAGGAAAAACCAAATGCTTTGGGGATTCTGGACAAATAGTGCTGCTTCTTTGGGTCTTAATTGGTAAAATGGTTTGGCCTGCCTAGATGACCTGTAAAGTACCAGTGTTCTATGGTTCAGGGGAAGCATTGACTCATAAGGGCCTCTCTGCTGGTATCTGGGAGAGCCACACGGGGAATAAGCATGTTCCCAGCCATGTGTTTAGTGCTAAAGCAGTGCTGCTGTCTCTGCCTCCTTGAAGATTCCGTCAGATTATTAGCATGGAAGGTCACCCGTTACAAATGCAAACCCATAGCCAATTAGTGGAAGGGGAGGCCAGCCTGCCAACTGAGACTCACCACACCACCTGCAGCTCTTGGAAAAACTACCTCACAGCATTCCTGGGTCCTTAGGTAAATCCTGAGGCTTCATCCTTAGGAAAATGAATCACACATGTGTCTTCCTTTCCAACGCGATGTGCATCGGGCTGGGTGGAGCACCGTAGCTGTTCTTTGCAAGTAGAAAAAGCATCGAATCTAAGAGATCGTAATAAAAGCAACGTTCCTGATGCTGTCCTCATTCCAGTAGTGGCCCACATCTGGAATTCCTCCCCTGTACTGCCTATAGTCAGGCTACTATAAATAGGGGCAGAGTTCATCCAGCAAATGCCAATTTCCTTCCCTTGACCTGCAGATATTTTAACCGGAATGGGAGATTCTCTCTGAGGTAGGGGTCATGTGGACTCAGGGGGAATCTGCCCCCTTCTCTCTCCAGGCTTACCACACTTTTCAGATGCAATGGAAATAAAAGATGTCACCCATTGCTGCAGCGGCCCTCAACAGAGATGACAGGCAGGCATCTGACCATTCCCACAACCCATCCCTTCAGACCACTCACAATTCTGATCATCAGACGGTGACAACATCAGCCAGGTAGCTTCCGTCAGAACTAGGAGAGTGTGTACTTCTTAATGTGCTCTCAACACAGACCCACGCAATGGGGTTGACCACCCTGAAAAAAAATCAGCTATGGAGAGTCCCTGGTTTGCAGGGGTTTGGCCAACGTTGTGATGCTGCAGAAGACACGTGCAATCAATAGGAACTATATTTCCCATTTTGAATTTTGTTTTTTGTTTTTCTTTTCTCCCAGGATTGCAATATATAGTTTGATTTCTCTCTTGGGATTCAGAATAGAAGCGGCAGCTCTAGTCAGTCCCAGGATGGTGAAGGAGAAACACCTGACGTCTAGTGCAGTGCCGCTCAGCTATGTGGTTCAGCAGGTGTCCCGGTCAGCATTCTTGCAGTTGCATCTGAAAGATTAGCCATGTAAGTTAGAGGAAAGAAGATTTATTTTCCTACAGATTTGGGTTCAGTCCTTGTGAGGCCGGGGACCACAGATCTCAGAGGAGTGGGCTGCACTCCTCATATCATGGAGGCTGGAAGCAAGAAAGGAACAGGGGAGGAGGAATCATATATGTCATCTCCAGAGCCACACCCCAAGGACCACCTCCTCAGCACACCCTACCAGCCTCCTGGGTATGCCCAGGTAAGCCCATTACAATGGATTTATCCACTTCTGGGATTACAACCTCACGACTCGATTATATCAGCTCCAAACATTAATAAATGAGCTCTTTAGGGGACATTTTCTATCTAACTGTAACAGTAAGTTAGGTGTGTGTGTATGCATTATTTGACTGTACAATATTTTCTTTTTCATTTATTTATTTGTTGTGGTACTGGGGATTGAACCCAGGGACACTCTACCTCTGAGCTACCCTCTCAGCCCTTTTTTTTAATTTAACTTTATTTTTTTGTCTTGAAACAAGATCTTGCTAGGTTGCTGTGAGTCACACTAAATTGCTGAGGCTGTCTTCAATCTTGCAATCCTCCTGTTTCAGCTTCCCAAGTACTGAGATTGCAGGTGTGGGACTCCAGTCCCAGAAACATTACAGTATTTTCAACTTGTGATAGGTTGTTGGGACACCTTGTATCCCCATTGTAAGTCGAGGAATGACTGTACTTATCAATACCTTGGCTTTAGGGTGAGAGGGAACACCTATTTCAGCCCCTACTAGAAGCCAAGTACTGTACTAGGTTTCCTATAGGCATTATCGTGTTTCGTTCTTACAACAGTCCAACAACATAAATACTCTGTGAACACAATTCTACCGAGAAGTTGAAGCTCAGAGACCACAGTTACCTCGCCGAGACCTCGTAGCTGAGAAGCAGAGGAACCTGATGTCAACCCCAGAGGAGGCTGTGTTCTAGCCCATTATGCTCAATAGCCGCCCCTCATTCCTCATCCTTTCCCAGGGAAGATGCACTCCATTCCTACAGCCCACCCGTTTACTAGCTTGACAGGTTTTCTTCCACAACCCCATTCTCAGCTCATCCCCTCCCAGCTCACCCAACCCAGATACAGAAAAATCATCTGATGAGATGACACATTTGTAACTAAGCCAACAGCGCTATATTCAAAAGCCCTCAGTGTGCATCATTAAGCAGTGTTATGTATATGGATTCGGACCAAGGGGGTGCAGATTATATTTGGATAAAGCCAATACATGAATGCTCAAAAAAAAAAAAAAAAGAAAGAAAGAAAAGAAAAGAAAAAAAAGACCCTGATAGAGCATTTGCTCATCCAACAGAGGTCAACTGTGTATCTTCTACGAGGCCATAGAGGATGCCAGATGCCAGAGGCCTGGAGTTGTCTTCATGTTGTAGACATGGAAGCAAGTCACACCTACTAGAGGGAGCAATAAACAAACCCCATAAAAGTCCTGTTAGCAGCCAGGCGTGGTGGCGCACGCTTGTAATCCCAGCATTTGGGAGGCTGAGACTGGAGGATCCGGGTTCGCGGCCAGCCTCAGCTACCTAGTGAGGCACTCCGCAACTTAGTGAGACTCGGTTTCAAAATAAAGAATAAAAAATAGGGTTGGGGGTGTAGCTCGGAGGTAGAATGCCCCTGAGTTCAACCCCCAGTACCGAAAAAAAAAAACAAAACAAAAAAGTCCTGTTAGCCACATCCTTTGAGAGCAAAGTGAAAGGATAGCCTTTTAAAGGAAGCAACACTTTAACAAAACCTTCCAGACAGGAGACAAGGGTGGAAGATGAAGAAAAAACATCTGAGGGGATACTCAGAATAAAGGAAAATGAGGTGTTGGGGTGAAGACAGGTTTTCATCAAAGGCAACAATCTGATGCGCCTCCTAGTAAGAGCCAATAGGGAGGGTTAGGAGCTGAGGAGGGAAGGGGCCGGAGTGTGGAGGACTTTACAGAAGACACCTGGGGTTTTGTCTGCCCGCCACCCATACCCCTTAGGAAGCTGCAGCCCTACCCCCCCCCCCAGTGTGTGTGGTCCCATGGTCACTGTCATCACTGTGTCCCAGCAGCCACCCACCCAGCATGCCCTAGAAGGGGACGATCAGCAGGAATTCACGATGAGACCAGAGGTGAACAGCAGACCCTGACAGGGCTGACCAGGGATTTTCTGGATCAATGGAAGGAATATATATACATCAGAATATATAAATGGCTCTGTCCTCTGAAGCTGGAAGTCTGTAAGATAATGCCATGACAATGACAATCCAGGAGCCAGGAGATGCTAAGAAGGAGACAGAGCCCGGGGGATATTGTTGGAGCCCCCAGATTCACCTGTGCGGGAGCTCCATCCATCCCTGGAGGCCTCAGTTACACGAGTTGCTGGATTCCCTTTTGGCTTGAGCTAGTTTGAGCGAGAGTCGTGGCTACTACAGCTATGCATGCCACCCTGAGGAGTTTGGGCTCTTTAATACAGGGCTAGGGAGTAGCTAAAAGCCCCCCTACTATTAAATAATTAACAACAGAGGCTTCTCCAGCAGGCAGAAAGACTGTGGAGAGATTGGATATCTTTCAGGGGCCAGGGTCAATGAGCCATGGGGCCTCTGAATGCATCACAGGAATGAGAGAAGTTAAACGAATCCTACAGCAGGAATTCCATGACATTCTCTGCTACCCAGAGCAAGGTCCCCACAGAACAACACATGAATTGGGGCTGCAAATTATTCCCAACACTGTCAGCAAAATCTGGATAGTAAATGTCTGACCCAACAGGGTGACAATATCTCAAGAGGAGCAGGTGACTTGTAAGGTCAAGGAACAGGGCCTGAAACCACATCGCTGTAGCAAATGTGAAGGGTCCGGTTACCTCCCTGTCTGAAACCCAAGACGTTTGAAGGGACAGAGGTGCTGACATGTCTGCAGTTGGCGGTGACACCCGAGAACACCGGTGCCCCTGCCCCCTCTGCAAAAGGGCAGGGATCGTGCCTTTTGCTCTGAATAGCTTTGAACCTCCTGGCCACCCCTAGCCCTACGTTCTATCTTGGAGAAAAAAAGAAAACCACTTTGCTCCTAGATCCAAGCCCTGTGTATCAGGTTACTTGTGGCACTGCAAGTGACACCACTTGAACCCTAATTCTGCCCATAAAACACCCCAACTTAAAATGACTTCCAGACAGATCAAGCAGGGAGACCGCCCAGCCTCCACCTGAAATGCCAAGACTCACGCTTACCAACTCACAAGATGAACCCCTTCCAAGCCGAAGACACTCCCACCTGGGGCTGTGATAAGAGAACACATAAGCCCAGGAACGTGCCTCCTCCGAGCTGGCAGGCTCTCCCGCTGGGGCAACTTCCTACCGTGCTGATTTAGCAGAGCCACGGGGAGACTGAGGCTGGCGTGGCCAGATCAAAACAGAAAGAGCTGCCCAGGTTCTAGGGTTTTCTGCTCTGCTCACATCTGCTCCATCTCTGCTAGCTCCTCCACCCTCTGCCCTCACGGGACAGGACCGGCGACCTGGGAGAATCGGGAAGCCAATCAATTGTAACTCAGCATGGGGGTGCTCAGCTGCACTAGGTCCGCAGAGGACTCTGGGAAAGGGTAAGGGACTGGAACCCCCATGACCCACCACGGCCAGGCTCTGAAGACCAGAAGCAGATCATCATGATGATGGCCACTCAGCTTTCCCCTACTGATAGCTCTGAGACAAGGACACATCTTGTGATTAGTGGTGCCACAGAAGTTTTACTCTCTTGGCAATTTATGAATTACTGGGATGGCTACGGTTAGTGGTGTTTTAGGTTCAACAAAACGCCACTCATCAGAATCACCTGCCCACATATTAAACTAAAACTCTCTGATTGTTCCAAAGAGACATTTTTCCTAATCTCCAAAGCCCATGGCCACAGCAGATGCAGGCATCAGGAGAAGCAGAGCCAATCCCAATGCAGCAAGAGGGTTAAATGGTGGGACCCGCTCCATTCGTCAGAAGTGACTAAGTAGAAAGAGTATGGTGTTGGACATGGTGACACATGTCTGTAATCCCAGTGCTTGGGAGGCTAGGACAGGAGGATGGCAAGTTCGAGGCCAGCCTCAGCAACTTAGCAAGAACTTCAATGACTGAGCAAGACCCTATTTCAAGATTGGGAAAAAAAGGGGAAGTTGGAAGTATGGCTTAGAGGTAGAATGCCCCTGAGTTCAAAAACCAATACCACACACGCGCGCACGCGTATGGCATATGAACCATTTGCACTTGGAAGAGGACCTATAAGCCGTCATGAGCTCCAGATGCCTAAATTGAGGCCAGAGGGAACCGAAGGTGACAAGGGCGATGGTGATTTCACAGAGATATTGGTAAGACCTGACATTCAAATAGCACTTTACGGTTTCAGAATTTCCTGAGCATTCAATGCTCTGGAGCCCAGCTGGTATCATCGCCCCTTTAAATAGACGAGGACACCGAAGCCCAAGCAGTTGGAGGACTTACCCCAGTCCATGGCAGAGAGGCAGTAGACTCCTGGGAATAGGGTCTTTCCTCATGACCCTCCCGCTGTCCCACAAGGGACAAAAGGAAGAATAAAGTTTAGGTATGCCTTTCTTCAACCTTGTCAAGCTCAAAAAGTAGAACACTGTTCATGGTACATCAACATTTTACCAGCATTTCAGGAAAAGAAAAATAGTAAATAGTTAAAAAAGGAGACTGCCTGATTTAAATGTCCATGTTCAAAAGAATGTCTACAACAGTACTAACAACTGAAATTTTAGTGTGGGACTGTGCGTCAGAGGCAGGCTCTTCTGATCACTCTAGTGATACAAAATTCAAAAATAATAAGAGGTTTGAAATGTTGGAACATTTACACAATTACCTAGCCCGTGGCTATTAAATGCCTTCAGGAAGCAATTGACAACAAAAAAAAAGGCCGAAACAGGGTGTGACAACATTCTTCCCCCATAGGAATAGAGACTGTAATTAGAGAGAGGACATAAACATAAAAACATAGTAATGCAAGATTTTAAGTGAAAAGCTCAAACAAGAAAGAGAAAGGATGGACCGGAATTGTGAGGGCAAGCTTCCTGGAAAAGGAGAGATTAGAGGAGGGCCCTAAGGGATGGTTAAGATTTAGCTCTGCTCCGAGGAAGCAGGTATCACCTCTGTATCCTGCAATCAGGGGGGGACACTAAGAGCCTTTCTGGAGCTTAGCGCGTTGTAGCTGCTGCCCAGTGAGAGTCGAAGAGGGAAAATGGAAAAAAGCTGCTGTTTCCCAGGAGTGGGGGTATGGAGGGAGTAAGTCTTGTGGAGAAGGGCTCGAAATGGAGTCATGGAGTCAGGCGATGTGGTGCACACCTACAGTCCCAGTACTCGGGAGGCTGAGGCAGGAGGATCACAGGTTTGTGTCCAGCAGCTCAGAGAGGCCCTCTGCAACTTAGTGAGACCCTGTTTCAAAATAAAAAATAAAAAAGGGCTGGGGGTGTAGCTCAGAGGTAGAATGTCCCTGGGTTCCATTCCCAGGACCACACCAAAAAAAAAAAAAAAAAAAATGGAGTATTAAGAGATAGCTTCAAAAGCAGATTATAAAGGCTCGTGTGTGTGTGTGTGTGTGTGTGTGTGTATGTGTATGTGTTACTGGGAATTGAACCCAGGGGCATTCTACCTCCAAGCTACACCCCAGCCCTATTTTATTATCTTGAAATAGGGTCTCACTAAATTGCAGAGAGCCTCACTAAATTGCTGAGGCTGGCTGCAAACCTACAATCTTCCTGTCTCAGCCTCTCAAATACTGGGATTACAAATGGTTACCACCACGACCAGCCAAATTGGGGATATTTTAACCCACAAATGACTAGGAGCCACTAAAAGTTTCTGTGCAGGAGAACTGGGGGAGAGAGAAGGTTTTAGTAGATACTCTACAATATGCCAATAAAGGAGGCCATAGACATTTGCATTTAAAACACAGGAGGTGGGCACATATGTAATCCCAGTACTTGGAAGGCTGGGACAGGAAGATCGCAGGTTTGAGGACAGCTTTGGGAACTTAGCAAGACCCTGTTTCAAAAAATAAATATATAAATAAATAAGAAAACAGAAGAGGTAGAATCCAGAGGCATTCTACTTCCAAGCTACACCCCCAGCCAGATTTTATTTCTTATTTGGAAATCAGGTCTTGCTAGGTTGTTGAGAGCCTAACTAAGTTGCTGAGGCTGGCTTCGAACCTGCAATCTTCCTGCCTCAGCTTCCCAAATACTGGGATTAGAGACGTGTGTCACCATGCCTGGCAGTTTTTAGTTTTGACTATAAACTGTCTGTCTGTCTGTCTGTCTGTCTGTCTGTCTGTCTGCCATTAGGGTCATTAGGACAGAGGAGTCCTCATCTAATGTGTATGCTGAGTTAGAAACAAACAGGAGACTTGGGTCATGAAAGAGCTGCTTGGCCCTTAAAGACAAATGACAGCATTCAGACTCTCTGTGGGCAAGCAACTGGAAATGTCCAGTGGCCACTGACTGAGCTAGAGGCTCCAGCAGAGATGAGACAGGTGCAAATTATATGGACAGCGAGAGAGATGGAGATTTAAAATTTTTCTATGTAGACTAATAATTTCAACAGCTAGTTTCATGTATGTGGGTGTATCTAGACAGATAGACTGGATGGATGGATGGATGGATGGATGGATGGATGGATGGATGGATGGATGGGTTTGGTTTTTAATTCTACTCCTTTTTTTAATGTCTCCTCTGTATTCATTCATCTCTCCTCCCTCTTCCACATTCTAGCACTTTATCTTAGTACATTGACACCAACTTTTTCAAATACAGCAGCCACTCTGGCATGGACCCCCCTCCCCCCATGAATACCAAAATCAGCTGATGCTCAAACCCCTTACATAAAATGGCTCAGCATGTGCATATAACCTGGGCACATCCTTCTGTATACTTTAAGTCATCCCTATTTACAATACTTAATGCAATGCAAATGCTATGTAAATAGGTGCTCTATTGTATTGTTTAGGGGATAATGTCGGGGGGTGGGGAGTCTGTACATATCTAGTACATACACAATTCTTTTTCAATCGTTTTGATCCCCGGTTGATTGAGCCACTGACACAGAACTAACAGATACAGAGGACCGATGATAATGACAATTCCAGCAGCCCCAAAGACCCCAGCATTACTTTGTCTCTGATATTCAAGACTACTAAGTCAGAAATACCCCCTGAAACCTCAATTTGCAGTCTGCTCACTTATTAATTCATTTAACAAACATTTGCCAAAGGTTTCCCACGTGCTAAGCACTGCGCTTGGTGCAGGAGATCCACCAGAGAACGGGACATTCTTCACTCATTTATTTAATGGATGTTTGGAGAACACACCGTGTGTATGAAGCTCTGTGCAAAGCGCTGTGTAAGTCATGGTTCCCAGCCTCAAAGATCGCAGCCTATGAAGAAGAAATACAACCCCTACCAGCAGCATCAATATACCCAAAGTCATCGCCTTATGGACACGCGATTCCAGCCTCAGACACAGCGCTGTGTGCCGCACACCGGGAGAGGCCAAGGTCTAGGGAGGAAACGGAGCCTTTATAACTGTCCTGAGCATGTGGGAATAGCAAGAATCTTGTAAAACCAAGTACCAGCTGCAGAGCTGCCCATTGGCCGGCTGCCTCTTCAAAGGCATTTATGTTTATTTATTTATTTGTTTATTTATTTGCTAGATTTATCACAGTTTCAGGCTGTGCCATTTGGCCTCGGGGTCAAAATAAATCACTTTTAAAACTTTCACATCATTCTTAAGCATGGCTTGCCGCTGCACGCCCCTGGCAGGCTTTCTTAAGGCTTTAGAAGAACCGAGTTAAATCCGTTTTACAAATAAATACACTGGGAAGAACGGTGTTTAAATGTACCACTGAAGGAAAAAAATCAATTCCAGGAAAAACCTGGAGGTAGAATTAAAATGTTCTGCTGTCCTTCTTAGAACTGGAAAATGACTTCCCCCCAGAACGGGACAGGTGGGCTTCTGTCTCTTCTTGGCACATTTTTCTATTTATTCTTTTTCTCTTTTCTTTTCTTTTTTTTTTTTTTTTTTT